>BDUI01007310.1:12430-25205 GCA_002335545.1 Apodemus speciosus
CTCTCCCACAGTTGCTTAAGAGGTCAGAAAGTGTTTAGCACTTTGTTTTATTTTCTTCCTCCCTAAGGTCTACTTTTTCTCATCTTGGCATCTGGATGGATTGCTCACATTCTCCAGAATCTGCTCAATTACCATGCACCCTTTGCTCTGGAAATGAAATATAGAGAGAACCCCCCAAACTTCATTTCCAACCAGTGCTTCCTCCTGACAGAGACTACCCTCTCTGCAACAGAACAGCCTGCAGGCTGCCATTAGTTTTGTGAATGTATTGGCTCACCTGAGTGGAGTGAGAAACTTCCGTTCACAGATTTGCAGATCCCTGAAGTGGGAAGGGATATCGAGGTCAGGAAGGCTAAACGTCCGTCCTTCAGATTGGTGTGTCACCCACTGGGAGTTGGCAAGACGATGTCAGCAAAGCATTTAAAGAGATTGCGGTTGTTACATGTTCACTTCAATCTTCTTAGGAAAATATAACTCGTACGTTAAAGTGCACACACTCGTAAATATTATTGTCTAAGATGAGGCTGGAGCAGATGGTGCCTTGGGATTCTATTTTGTTTAGTGTGAATGAGTTATAGGCTTTGTCAGGTAATACCTGGGTAGGACAATGATTATGAAAAGTAGCAGTTTTGGAAGCCTGGATCTATTCCAGCCTCCCCATGCTATTCATGACAAAATAAATCCCCAAGAAATATTCAAAGCACCCCCTCTACAGAAGCAAGGCAAGACATGGGGGCAAGCCAGCTCAGATTGACCTCATGTGTTCTTTCCTTTGTTCCCAGAGTCCCTTGATTTAGATTAATGTTGAGTGTATCAATATATTTTCTGTTGCTATGACTGAATGCCTGAGGCTAGGTGACTTACAAAGTAAAGGGGCTTATTTGACTCAGGATGTGGGTGACCAGAGAGGGTCAGAACACCATGGTACCTATGTCCTTGTAAGACCTTTATGGTCTTAGCTCCACATAGGAGAGATAGGAAAGGGAGACTGGAAGGACACATGAGGACCAAGCGCACCGAGTGGTCTCACTCTCTCACAACCTGTCACGTTAACTTTCCCAGGGAGATGCAGCCACACGCCCACTCACCCAGATGGGCGCCGGTAACAGAGCAAAGTGCAAACTCGCTAAAGCCCAACGTGGTGAAACCAATAATTTCACTGAGCTTTCCCATAAGTCCAGGCACCTACGTGCCTCTAAGTCCCACCCCATCCATCCTAGATAGAATCTACATCATGGACTCCTGTTTTGAATCAACCTTTCAGTTCCCATATACTCCAGCATCTCCCCAAATCACTTGCAGCTGGGGAGGGGAACCTCAGGTAAAGATCTCCTGATTGACCCCTCCTCTATTGCCTAGGGAGTGTCAATAGCTCTGCCACACTGCCATAGACCTACTGAATACCATAGTYTTCTGCTCTAGTTGCTATAGTTACTGAAGGCCAAGTCCAAGATGGCTGCCTTACAACAACTTGGTTYCAGAGACAACTTTTATCAGTAGATAAGGGTGAATCCTCCACAGCCCAGAGACCTCTCATTAGATCCTGCTTCTTAAAGGTGTCCCTGATTCAACAGTCTTACACAATAACCAGACTCCCAGGACAGGAGCCTTCAGAGAATACCGTGAAGCCACAGCCAAAACCACAGCACCCTCTTTGAAAATATAAGTTCATCCCCAAAATGGATGCTGTCCGMGAGTCATCTGAATGCCCTTTGGACATGAATTTTATGAAGCTTAAAATGTTGGACAAAAGGCTCTTCTACTTGCGTGGGTTGTGGTTTGAATGAGAACGATTCTCCATGGGCTCAGTGTTTGAACACGTGGCTCCCAGGTGGTGACTGTTGTGGAAATTTAGGGAGTGGAGACTGACTGGAGGAAGTGGTTCACTGAGTGCCCCACCCACCACCTAGGCATTATAGTTGAGCTCCACTCTTTGTTAGCTGTCTGCTTCCTAACTGCTGATCYGATGGGAGGTGCCAGCCTCATGCTTCTGCTACCACACCCTCCCCTTCTATTGCCACGCCTTCTCAGCCATGGTGGGTTGTACCCTCACKCCGTGAGCCAAAATATACATTATCCATCTTAAGGTTTTTTTTGGGGTGGGGTGGGTTAGGATATTTTGTCTCAGCAACTCAGTCACTAAACACCATGGTGAGTTACCAGAGGAGGCTAAGAACTTCAAGTTCTAAGATGAAAAACAAGTCACTTCCCAGATCCCAATCAACCAGAACTTTGCTGGATAACAAGACCAACGGATGCACCGCCCAGCTTACCAGTGTAAAGGCCTGCAAGCTGCTGGGTGCTCTTGGTAATGGGAGGTTCAGAAAGCAGTTGATGGGTTAGTATAGTTTTTTTTTTTTTTATTGTAAAAGCAAACTAAATTAAACTGATAGTTTTAATTAAATTTGAATCGGCTGTGATTTTACTCAGTTTTAGAGGCCACTTGAGACGCAAGTGTTGCACTTAAAGCACAGGGTTGTAATTAGTGACATCTACATTTATTATAATGGTTACTGCGCTTTATTGAATCTTTCCGGGAGTAAAGGAAAGCTCAGCATCTTCAGAGGGGGCATCTCAGGACAGGTTGGCCTGTGGAGTCTGTCGTATCTTTGTGTGAATGTCCACATACTCACAATGGCGACTATACAGGCCATGGAAAGGAAGCTCTGTGGTTTTGTGGTCCATCTACCAGCTAGGAGCTTGGATACCTCAAGCTAGAATTATCTYTGGACACTGTGATTTAGTTTTCTGAACTCTTACTCTGAAAAGTTCAAGTTCTGGGCACAGTAAAGCGTCACTCAAACTTCTAATATACCTGGGAGATCAGGTCTGTGCTTTGTGGGCTGGTGCAGCAGTGGTTCCTTTAAGAGGTGATTGGATTTGGAAGAAATGAAGATGGGGTTCCCATGGTGGGATTGATTAATGTTCTTACAAGGAAAGATTACAACTGTTGTCTCTACCATTGTGAGGGTGCAGCCAGAGGTGTCTGTCTCCCAGTTGGGAAGATGGTTTCCCTAGGAACACTGCAGCTGGATCTTATTCTTCTAGACCTCAGATCATCAAGAACTTGTCTTCTGTTGTGGAAGCAATCTAGCTTCCCAGAGCCTTTAATATTAGAGTTGGATTATCTAGTATCTATGAAAATCAATGGAACAATGGGGCCATGTGGCTACTCCAGTAGATACTGAAGATCAATGCCACTGATTAAGACTCAGTACTATCCAGCCCAGGCAAAAGCAGACTCTTAACCAGTAATTCTCAACCTGTAGGTCTCAAACCTTTTGTGGGGGTCAAATGACCCTTTCATAGGGGTCGCCTAAGACCATCAGAAAACATATATATTTATATTATGATTCCTAACAGTAACAAAATTACAGTTATGAGGTAGCAACAAAAATAATTTTATGGTTGGGGGACACCACAACATGAATTATATTAAAAGGTCAGGGCATTAGGAAGGTTGTGAACCACTGCTCTAAAGTGTGGGTGGCCTGGATGGGGATGGGTATAGAGTCTCACTTTTGATGTTCAGTTCTTCAGGAGATGTCACCCTTGTGTTCCATGATTTAGTTCAGTTAGGTCATAATCTGTCTTGAGTTGTTAACCCTTCTTGGCCTAATTCAAGAGTATGCTAAGTCTCCTAAGACTGCCTCTACTTCAGGAGCTTCCAGACCTTCTGACAAACTAGCTATTTATAAAGGGTTCCCTTGATTCCTTTCTTGGGTTAGATTATTTGATGGGGTAACTAACAGAACTCAGGAGAAAATTTTCACTTATATGTACTTATTTATTTACAAGTATATAGAAGGACAATCAGACAATAGATGTATGTAGGGGATGGGGTGCAGAGCTTCCTTGCCTGCTCCGAGTGTACATCCCTCTCAATCTCTCTGTGACCAATGTCTTGGAAACTCTCTGAACCTCACAGCTYACAAGTTTTATGGATGCTTCTGCTCTAAGACATGGTTATTCTTAATTTTCTCTTTATCCTCCTTGTTTAGAAAATGAGGGCCATGGCTGAGGTTTCCCTTTCCAGCTTAGTCTTTCTGGTGGTCAGTTCCCAAGTGAAGCCCACTTAGAGCTGCCTCATTAGAACAAAAGGCATGCCTATCACCTGAAAGTCTCAGGGATCCAGGAAGTCTGCCGTAAACCAGACTTAACATCTTAGGAGAGTGATTAGCAATTTCAACTTCCTGTGTGAGGAGCTGGGCCAGAGACCAGCTGCATGCTTCTTCCTGTGTGCTAATTCCCCAGAAAGACATAAGCAAACTCCACTGTGAGAAGCTGGAGTCGGATCGGTTCAGTCTAAGGGGATCTTCAGAAAGATCAGCCAGGGGAAGAAATGGAAGCATGTTCTTGGAGGGTCACTGCTGAGTTCTGCGTCCTGTGGATTTGTCCGTTGGGTGTTGCTCTCCTAAAAATTGTTCGATGAGAGTGAGATTAAAGTATGGATTAAATTTATACTCACCAAATGCTAAGTCATTATATAGAAAAAAGCAATTACATTTTGTCCACTTAATGAACTCCCCAGAGACAACTATTTTACTGTCTGGAAAAATCATGGCTCCCTTTTATTTATCGATATAGATGTAGGCCAGCACTGCCCTACTGAATTTTTTTCTTGCTATTTTGTTCTAAGTTCTAAGGGATTTTCTCCTCTTTTTTATGTTCTCGAGCTATTCCTTTTATGTAATATCCTATTCCTGCTTCATGTGTGTAAGTAGTTTGTTAGTGTCCTAAAAGATGAGTTACTTACGTATTTATTCATCTCTTTTGCTATTATCTCTTTTTTTGGTGTTGCCACATCTTGTTGCTCATATTGCCTCTCTCTGGCAAGCTATAGGCATTTCCCACATGCATGTGAGTCTCCTTTCATATGTAAAGGCAAGCCTAGAGGAAGGCTGAGTTGGGGACATTGTCAGTTGTGATGCTTAATCCCAGTTGTCAACCTGATGGGCTACACAGTCGCACGGGAGATGGGCCTCTGGCCATGTCTGTTGGGGATTATCTTGAGTAGGTTAACTGAGGTGGAAAGACTTGCCCACTCTGGGTGGCACAATCCCCTAGGCTGGGATTCTGAACTATATAAAAAGGAGGAAGTGGGCTAAGTACAGGCATTCACTACTTTCTGTTTCTTGACTATGTATGTAAGGAGGCCAGCTGCTCAGGTTGTGCCTTCCCTACAGTGTTGGACTGAGGYGATGGACTGAGACCTTGAACTAGAAGGCAAAACAAGAGTTAGGTTCTTTTGTCAGGCATTCTGCCACAGCAAGAAGGAAAGACATTGATTTTTCTCTTAGGGACAGCAGGCAAGGGTATCTTTCTTTGAAAACACTAACACCACCATATACTGTGTTCTGAAGGCTTATCTGCATTCAGATTGTGCTTTGGCAGTCCAAGTTTTCTCCACTTGTTCATTCTTTTGTATATGCAGAGTCTTTGTGGCTGTTGTGTCCCTTGTGGTTATTTTTATTTTAGATAGATGTCTACCGTTAGAACATTCTGTGCACACAGGAAGGGAGCTGACTATTCTACGAGAAGAAGTTCAGTTGCCCTATCTATATTCATGTGCTGGAATTCATGAGGGCCACACCCTTTTAAGACAAAGTGGTTAAAATTTATAATTTTTCAAGAGGGTGACATTTATTCTGACCAAATGCATCAACTACTAATAAATAACATTCGCCGGGGGAAAACAAACTTTGATTTGTTGGCACTTGAGGCCCTGCTACAAGGTGAATTTTAGGGTTGAATCTGGTGAGACTGTCAGTATTGAACACTGAGCTTTTGATCAAATGAAACAAGTCTCAAATATTTGGTTCTCACTCTGCCATATCAAAGGCATTGATGTGGAATCTATAGAACCTAAGCCTACTTAATACCAATCAATCAGACAATCAAATGGCAAAGATGGACCTTGAGTTCAATGAACATGGAAGCTATAGGAAAAAAAATCAAGTTTGGTTTCTTTCCAATCAAAGTAAATTCAATTATTCTTACTCCTAGTGTCAATTGGACCATAGAACATAGAACAGCAATGTCAGAATTTTAGATTTTGCTCACAAAAGCTTTAACATTCATAATGTGTTTAGGATCTTGACAGGGTCTTGTAGCTAGCTATCTTGGGACAATTCTTAATTGTACAGATAGGAAAGGAAAGGAGCTATAACTGGAGAGGGAGAAGCTGTGCACTTGGGTAGACCTGCATCCTGATTTCCCCTGGCCTTGAGGTGAGACTGTTGTAGTGGTTCGTAGTCAGTCATTGTTGAGGGCACCATTARAACTGCAAGAGCCTGAGAACACAGGCTGTTGGTACGTGCTGCTACTCTTTGTCCAGATCCTCATGTTATCCTTATATCTAAACAAGTGAGATGACTTTTGATTTGACATATTGGATCGGTTATTGGCAGAATTTGGGACAAGAAGGAAGATCAGAAATTGAAGACCTCACCCACAAGAGACACTCTGTCACACAGTGTAACACAGCTGCCCACAGGTTAATCAGGTTTCTCAAGATAGGGGGCTGAATCAGGAGGCCTCCAACTCTGTGCTCTTTCTTCTGMGCCACCTGAAGACCCTGTTCTCCTGGAGAAGACAGAAGAAGACATTTAGCACTCATCTCTGTGACATCCTCCCTCCAAATTACTGAATTGTTTATTGCCACCTAGAATGAGGAAGTCTCTCAGTGGAATGTATGAGCATGTAAATTTTATGATAATGAGAAACATTTCCTCCTGAGCTACAATAGAACATCTGGAAGCATAAACCCCACATGGAAACGACTGAAGGGACCTCCCCCACCCAAGTAATTAAGGTTTGGTGGCAGAGAGTCGTGCTAAGATGAAGAAATGCCTTTTCGAGTTCCAAGATGGTAAAGTCTTGTGGTAAGGATGGGGATGTTCTCCCGTGTGGATGTCTAGAGGAGAGTAGCACTCTCTGTAGCTTTCCCTTCCAGTGACAACACACCTCACAGAAGTTAAGACAGGAAAGAGTTGTTTGGGCTCATCTTTACAGTCTTCATTCCGTGGTCCCTTGGTTGTGAGGTGAGGTGGAATATCACATGAGAAGGGTATGATAGAGCAAATCTAGGGGGAGACTGATAGTGGGAGGGAGAGAGAGAGACAGACGGAGACAGAGACACACACAGAAAGAATATAGAGATAAAGTTATGCCCTTCTAGGGAATGCAGAAAGTAGGAGGTCACAAACTCCCTCCAATGCCCATGGTTCGCACCTCCAATGACATCACCAGATGAGGAGCAAGCCTTCAGCTTAAGAACCCCGGAGGAGAGTTCAGATCCAAACCACAGCAGGTATTCTTCTAGAACTCAAATTCTAAACTACGGATTATTGATAAAAAAAAAAAAANTGTCAGTATTGAACACTGAGCTTTTGATCAAATGAAACAAGTCTCAAATATTTGGTTCTCACTCTGCCATATCAAAGGCATTGATGTGGAATCTATAGAACCTAAGCCTACTTAATACCAATCAATCAGACAATCAAATGGCAAAGATGGACCTTGAGTTCAATGAACATGGAAGCTATAGGAAAAAAAAATCAAGTTTGGTTTCTTTCCAATCAAAGTAAATTCAATTATTCTTACTCCTAGTGTCAATTGGACCATAGAACATAGAACAGCAATGTCAGAATTTTAGATTTTGCTCACAAAAGCTTTAACATTCATAATGTGTTTAGGATCTTGACAGGGTCTTGTAGCTAGCTATCTTGGGACAATTCTTAATTGTACAGATAGGAAAGGAAAGGAGCTATAACTGGAGAGGGAGAAGCTGTGCACTTGGGTAGACCTGCATCCTGATTTCCCCTGGCCTTGAGGTGAGACTGTTGTAGTGGTTCGTAGTCAGTCATTGTTGAGGGCACCATTARAACTGCAAGAGCCTGAGAACACAGGCTGTTGGTACGTGCTGCTACTCTTTGTCCAGATCCTCATGTTATCCTTATATCTAAACAAGTGAGATGACTTTTGATTTGACATATTGGATCGGTTATTGGCAGAATTTGGGACAAGAAGGAAGATCAGAAATTGAAGACCTCACCCACAAGAGACACTCTGTCACACAGTGTAACACAGCTGCCCACAGGTTAATCAGGTTTCTCAAGATAGGGGGCTGAATCAGGAGGCCTCCAACTCTGTGCTCTTTCTTCTGMGCCACCTGAAGACCCTGTTCTCCTGGAGAAGACAGAAGAAGACATTTAGCACTCATCTCTGTGACATCCTCCCTCCAAATTACTGAATTGTTTATTGCCACCTAGAATGAGGAAGTCTCTCAGTGGAATGTATGAGCATGTAAATTTTATGATAATGAGAAACATTTCCTCCTGAGCTACAATAGAACATCTGGAAGCATAAACCCCACATGGAAACGACTGAAGGGACCTCCCCCACCCAAGTAATTAAGGTTTGGTGGCAGAGAGTCGTGCTAAGATGAAGAAATGCCTTTTCGAGTTCCAAGATGGTAAAGTCTTGTGGTAAGGATGGGGATGTTCTCCCGTGTGGATGTCTAGAGGAGAGTAGCACTCTCTGTAGCTTTCCCTTCCAGTGACAACACACCTCACAGAAGTTAAGACAGGAAAGAGTTGTTTGGGCTCATCTTTACAGTCTTCATTCCGTGGTCCCTTGGTTGTGAGGTGAGGTGGAATATCACATGAGAAGGGTATGATAGAGCAAATCTAGGGGGAGACTGATAGTGGGAGGGAGAGAGAGAGACAGACGGAGACAGAGACACACACAGAAAGAATATAGAGATAAAGTTATGCCCTTCTAGGGAATGCAGAAAGTAGGAGGTCACAAACTCCCTCCAATGCCCATGGTTCGCACCTCCAATGACATCACCAGATGAGGAGCAAGCCTTCAGCTTAAGAACCCCGGAGGAGAGTTCAGATCCAAACCACAGCAGGTATTCTTCTAGAACTCAAATTCTAAACTACGGATTATTGATAAAAAAAAAAAAAATTAAGAGAAGTAGGTGCATGGTAACTACGCACAGATTCTCTGACACACTTCCTGTTGAGAGGTGGAGTCTCTGGGGGACAAGCTCTTCAGGTGCTGCAGGACAATGCAGCAGTAGCTGTGTGCTAGTTTCTGTTTGCATTCCCTTGAATCCCCTTTCCCAGGAGCTCAAGTCTCCCTATGGACGGGCCAGAGATCCTATGAAAGAAGAGAGGGGTTCCTGACTGGTCCACCCTTCCAGCCACCCTCCAGACAAGAGAATGAAGATACTGTATCGGCGGTATATCTCTCAGCCTCAGCTGCCCCACCAAAGGCCACCCGTGTCGCATACAAACTGTGTAGCTGAGCCCCTTTCTGATGTTCAGTCAAACCGAACTTCAGAACAAAATGATTACTTGAACTCTGAATTGTTTGGGGCTCTTGCTTACCCAGCAGATGGTAACTGATTCCAGGTATGGTTCCTCTCTGGGTTCAAGTGCCAGCTCTGAAACAAGACTGCTTRGGCTTGAGTCTTTCCTTGATGACAAATTACATGACTTCAGGTAAAATACTTGTAAATAAAGTAAATACTCTCTAAATAAAGTATGAAGTAGTAGGGGAACTAAGCACATTGATTTAGGTCATAGGTAAATCAGTTCTCAGTGTTGTAAGCAAGAACTTCTGAGGGCCTACTGTGTGCCAGTAGGCTCCGGAGAGACATCTATAACATTGGCAAAATAAGTCTCCCTCACAGGGAGCTTACTTTCCAGTTATTCTCTCCATATATTAATTTTGAAGTGGTTTGAAATTCTTTTCTAAGTGTGTGTGTGTGTGTGTGTGTGTGTGTGTGTGTGTGTKTGTGTGTATGTGTGCGTGCACACACACAGGTGCCTATAGAGTCTAGGAGAGTACATCAGGCCTCCTGAGCAGGAGTTATAGGTAGTTATGAGCCAGCGAACATGGTTCTGGGAACTGAACCTGGGTCCTCTGCAAGAGCATTAAGCACTGTTAGCCTTGGATCCATCTCTCCAGCCATTTTTATGTATTTTAGGAGCAGATAAGAAAGCTCAGCACTAACGGAATCAAGGGTTTGCTCAGACTCTGAAGGTTTTCCTCATGAATGTGTGTGTGTGTGTGTGTGTGCACACGCTGTGTGTGCATACTTGTGTGCTTGTTTGGCTGTGTGAGTGTGTGCTTGTATGCATGTTTGTGTGGTGTGTGTGTGTGCTTGCACATGAGTAACTGAGTTCTGAAACTGAGGAATCACAGGACATTTCCCCCCACTGTTCTGGGCTCCTTTGACTGGCAATTTTCAACTCTATCCCCAAGGTAGAATCTCTGTGGCTGGGGGAAGATGGCTTCCCTTTCTTTAGTGTCCATAGGGTTTGTCTGCGACAGTGTGAATTTTGGACTGAAATAAGGGAACATGCACGCTTATGTTCTTCTTTCTCCCAGGAAGTACCAACAGGGAGAAAAAGAAAAATCTTCCAAATATGCTCCAACCGTGCTAACAATAAGTGTTCCCGAGTGGAAACATTTCCTTTTTGAAACGGCGCCAAGATTTTCTTCTAGTTTTCCTTTGAGTGTGGAGTTAATTAGCCCCCCACAGGACCTTGCTACAGCTCCGAATGCCTTTCAGTGTGCAGCTAACTTAGCCATGATGCACTGGACCTCACATTCTGCTACAGAACGTGAGTCCACAGTGAGGGGCTCTAGCCCATCTGGCAGGGAAGCCGTGTGGCTGGAGTCTGATACAGCCAATCAGGTCACAGTGGAGGAGGATAAGAAGAAAAGAGCAGGGGCTGGATGGAGGACAGGCAGTGGCCCACAGAGATGCCACTCTAGGAACCTTGCCCACCAGCTAGCCTCTACCTCTGAACAGCAGGACGACCTCCTGCTGTAGCACCACCAGTTGGGAAGCCACATGCTCAAATGTGGGGGACATCTCGAGAGTCAAACTTTAAGGGACACTGTCTGTCTGTCTGTCTGTCTGCCTGCCTGCCTGCCTGCCTGCCTGCCTGCCTGCCTGTTTATGATGCAGTTGTATTCCAGGCTGGTATCAAACCCACTATATAACTGAGGCTGTCCTTGAATTCTTCTGATCCTCTTACTTCTGTCACTGGAGTATTGGACTTACGTGTGTGTTGATATAGACACCCTGTTTGTGTAGAGCTAAGACCACAAGTACGAGCTGTACTAACTGGGCTCAAGAGAGACTTTATACATATGCGAGAGTCTTAAAGACAATTTAAAGACAGTGTATTTTGCCGGGGAGAGTTCTTATTTCTGACCCAACGGGTAGCTCTGCTGGTGTCGGCAGCCCAAARCCCAGTGACACCACACGTGACTGGAGCTGTTGGCTAAAGCCACTAAGTGACTGAGAAGGTTAACCGATTCTCCAGGTCACCCCACTCTGACTGACCATGCTGTCCAGCCTGRTGTCTTTTTCCCATTAGAATAGATCAGAGACAATGATATCTTGCCTCTAATTAAATTCTCATTGTCGCCCAAGTGGTTGAAGGGGCGACTGCCTTCAACCTTTGAACTTGGTTTGTAGTACAAAACTTCAATTAGATAAAGGACAATAATTAGCAGATCTTTTATCTTCGGGTATAATTAAATCTTTACGGAGGGACGTTTTAATCAATGAGTTGTAATGACAAGTTCATAAATTAATTAATCCCACCAATGGAGGCTTGGCAGTAATCAATGGATCTTTACAGAGGTGTAGGGTGGGGAACAGAGCTGGGGGACCACAGAGGCTCTGTTTGGTTTGGTGTGAAGATTCTCATTTATTAAGGATTAGCTGGTTTAAAGGATGATCTCTTTATTTAAGGGGAAATCACTTAAAATATTAACTTTTAATGGAGGAAAAGTCTTCTGAAAAGTATTGCTTTCAAACTTTTTTCTTAGAGTTCTCTACTGTAGAAGTCCACCCTTGTCCCATGCTGCCTGACCACGTACTTATTTGACGGCTAGGTTGTGTTAGAGAGAAACTGAAATGGATGTGGTCCACCATTAACTACTTCAGGGTGTGTTTTACTTCCAAAGTGGAGCTGGAAATCTCTCTCCCATTTGTTGTATTCAGCCCCCTGCTTATGCTTTATAAATAAATCTTTATTGGAACTCAGGTAGGCTCATCTGTCTCTGCATTGCCTGTCTTTATGCCACAGTACAAAGCTAGACTTGAGTAGTTGTCAGAGACTAAATGACCCACGGAGTCCCAAATAACCTGCAAATAATGTATTTGGGTCTTTTTATTTAAACATTTTCCAACCCCCATTCTAAGACATTGTGTCCCTTTTCAGTCCTTGGAGGGTTTGGCATGCTTTAAACCCAATTCAGAACTACCTCAATGCTGTTTATCAAAAGATTCTAAAGTAAATGTTTCAGATAGGAGGTATTGCGTGTTATATCCTCCTAATCAGGTTTATGACACTGGATTTTATCTCATCTATCCTGAGACAGGAGAGGAAGAAAAGGTGATTTGGATGCTGTATTGGGTGGTTTTGTGTGTCAACTTGTCAGAAGCTGGAGTTATCACAGAGAAAGGAGCTTCAGTTGAGGAAATGCCTCCATGAGATCCAGCTGTAAGGCATTTTCTCAACTAGTGATCAACGGGGGAGGGCCCCTTGTGGGTGGTGCCATCCTTGGCCTAGTAGTCTTGGGTTCTATAAGAAAGCAAGCTGAGCAAGCCAGGGGAAGCAAGCCAGTAAGGAACATCCCTCCGTGGCCTCTGCATCAGCTCCTGCTTCCTGACCTGCTTGAATTCCAGTCCTGACTTCCTTGGTGATGAACAGCAATGTGGAAATGTAAGCTGAATAAA
>BDUI01007311.1:61498-74991 GCA_002335545.1 Apodemus speciosus
TTCTATGCCCTTGCCAGGGACATACTTGGAAAGTTCCAGTATGGGCTGGGTTCTGGGCCTTGTGGGGGCTATGGTTTCAGTTCCTGGGAACTCTCAGCTTTCTCCCCTGATGGGCTTTGGTTGTCATAAGTCCTAAGGCAGCAATATCTGATGTGTCCTGTGTTCTCTTTGTCAACATTGACTAACTGAACTTTCTGCTGACCTTCATCCATTCTCCTCCTGCGTATAGTATAGGAGAARCTGTCATTTTTAATAAACTTGTTTGGCATAAGTCTTCAGCTTATACAAGACTTCCTAGTCCCAGGTTTTCTGTCTCCTTATCTTCTTCTGCCCTGGCACTCCCACTTAAGACTYTGTCACCTAAGAGCAACCTACTTTTMCAGGTCGATGGAAACTCAKACTTACTCAAACAGCTTCCTCAAAACATTATGCTGGCCACTTCACTGTCATACAAATCTATGAAAGAGCTRTGACTGTCCCAAGAGGATGGTGAAAATTGGTTAGAATGCCCAGAAGAAACCCTCCAAGTATCAGCAGCTCCTGTAATGGAGGACACTCTAACAGAGGCTTCCACACCATTGGCTCATGMAGAAGCCACTCYCTTTCCCTGTTCTCWTTATTCTCCTCCCCTAGAACTCACCTGGGCAGCCACAATATCCTTCTGGACTTCCTGAACTGGGGAATATCTAAGTCTGCCTCATGCACATACTCTGTTGCCCTCAGCAAGTTATTCCTCTAGCAGGCAACATATGTCTTATGTAGTTGGGGGTTGATCTCCATCTAGTAGCCATGTCCTTGGCATGGCCATCTACCCATCTACAATAGACATAACATGTGCCAGAACCTGTGAAATGTTTCTTCAGTRGTGACCTGGTTCATCAGCATTTTGTTTGTTTGTTTGTTTTGTTTTGCTCTTTTCAAGACAGAGTCTTACTATGTAGCTCTGTCTATCCTAGCATTCCCTCTGTAGACCAGGCTGGTCTTGAACTCAGACAGATTTTTGCCTCGGCAGTGTTGAGATTATAGGCATGTGCCATCATTCTGGGTTTCAGCACCTTAAAGTGTACATGGAGAGTATTTGTATGACARCACAACCTTTTTAACTACCAAGCAGTATCATGAGTCACCTTAGGTTAGGTCTGATTGTACCACGGTCTACCACAACTCTATGTGTAATAGTTCTATATGGAGGGCATGAACTGAGGGAGGCTATCCTCGTGATCACATTCGAAGACTCCAGCAGGAACCTGAGGTTCATGTTTGTGACTGTGCAATGAGAGGAAGAAATTTTTCAYAAAWRGGTGGAATCTGGCCTTAGGCAACCCAGTGGAGCAGGAAGCAAACACTGTTCACAATCAAAAGCTCCATATCCCACTCAAACAAGAAATCAACCACTGGATGGAGACTGCTATSCCATGATTATGGATGCTTGCAGGTATCCCGAGAACTGACAGGCCTTGCAACTCAAGAATGATTAGGCTGAAGAAAGACCAGAGAAGAGCATAGGTTACTATATCTATCTGAAKTCCAGAAGGGCYAGTCTACTACTCATTTGGAACTAAGTATCAAGAGAGAGACCATACTATGTCTAATATATTATGCTTCCTATTCCYTGTCTTCAGCTACTGCAAGTCTTTCTCTTYTGTTTTATGACTGGTATGTGAATTACTACTTAGGTTAATCTGGGCATCACTACTCTTTAAAAGAGTGGTGACAGCTAGGATACGTGAGCTTATCTTTTAAAGTTTTAACTAAGGRAARAATTTAGAAYACAGAAAAATTATTCTGATAGGTGGGTGTTGGAATTTACAATAGGTTATGGTATCGAAGTTCCACCCATTTATCTWACCACTAATAGTTTCTCAAGTTTGCCTTTTCAAGTTTAATAGCTGCATTTAAAAAAATTCAGAACAGCTTACCTTCCCCTCAGAGTTTGTTGTGGGAGTTTATGAAATACTATTTGTCTTTTCAACCACTCTTTAAAACCTAGTAGCTGGGACCCTGACCTTACATAGTGCTAGCTCTTTGCCCTTATTGAGGGRTGGGTTAATAGTTGCAAGGTGTCTATTGACCCAGAAAAATCCTATCCAGTCACTCATTGAACCCTGACACTTGAAATGAAATGTTGTAACATATCCCATAATCTGCAAGAGTCTGCAGGGGACTCTCATAGGATCCATACTCACCCAGACCCACTCTTTCTTTCTTCTAAATTTTCATGGTAAGTTTCTTCTCACTCTTGTAAAGCACATCTACTCCTACAAATCCCATACTTATTTCTTTCTAAATCTTCCTTTTACCCATCCATTTCTCATTTAAAAATAAAATTGGTCTTTCAAAAAATGGAAGGAGGTACAAAAGAAAAGGAGGATGAGTCTAAGTTGTTTTTCTGTAATCACACCAAAAGAATTATAGACAGCACTTTCCCTGTCTGGTGATGAGCTTGAAGACATGAGCAGAATCATAATCATTCTAATTAAGTCATCTGGATTTAGTTTGGTTTTGTTTTTTGAGGCAGACTAGCCTGGAACTCATTGTACCCCATTTTGTCTTGAACCCTGGAACTTCCTGCTTTAGTCTCCCAAATAATGGGATTAAAAGTATCTATTGCTATGCCCAACTAAGAAATTTGAATAATGTTATGAGTAGAAATAGAAGAATTTGAAAATTATGTAACAATAGAAGTTTTTGTTAGAAAAGTTATAGAGACTGTTTGATCAGAACAGTTCAGAAAATATGACAACAAGGATCAGTAAAGAAACTGTATGAAAAGAGAGATATTTATTAAAAGACTGGCAGAAAGTGGGGATTATGGAGATTAACCAGGATAGACTTACTTCTCTCAAGTGTACCAAGGATTGAACTCATGGCTTCACAGATGCTAAATATCCACTGACCTACATCCTCATTCAAATTAGTCTTGTTTACTTGAAATGAAACTACTTGAACAAAATGTTAAATAGGACAATGGAATCAATAGATGTAGCTAAATAATTTTGCTTAATGTCTCTTGTCTGAAATTTAACCCAGCTATAGGAAGTTGGCTTCTTACCCCGTATTTAATTTAAACATTTATTTACCCTAAGGTGATGGACAATGGATAAATGGGTTTCTCTAAAGTAGGCTTCTTCTGCAACCAGCCATGGAGAAGGGAGTGTATACATGAGGAATCGTTTAGTGGTGATGTACATCTAAAGAAAGAAATATGGATTTCAAGTAACCCTGTTTAGTTCTTTYAGGTTTTCTGATAAGATAATAAAAATGTAGGAAAATACATAGAATATTGTTTTTCATAATTCATTTAATGCAAACAGCATTAGGATTTAAAAAGTAGGAATGATGTTGAGGGCTGACTTTGCTACTGACTTGATTTCATACTTTAGAAAAGATTTATCTCACTTTTTGAAGGTTTTGAGTATGGTGAGAACCAAAGCAAATTTTCACATTATTTTTTAGTTGACCAGACACCKTGGATGCTGTGATATATAGATGTTGTCAAGAAAACATGATTCTCTGTCCCATATGGGCTCCTCAAAACGGCTATATCTTGGGTTTTGTTTTCTCTTCTTACCACAAAATCCAGTTTCTGGTGACAACAGATTAATCCTGACAGATGTAGGTGATGGATTTTATGATTCAGAGCAACTCAGCCTTGCCTTCAGTCATGCACCCTAGGAATCCATCTCACTGCTAGTCCTTCACCTACAAAGGAGGAGAAAAGCTATTAAGCAGGAGGTTGCCAACTCAGAATACCCTACTAAATATCCTGTGTGGCACAGAGGGATGCCAATGGGTGTTCGGAGAGCACGATGAAAGCAAAACTTGGCAAGCAAATCTGTGATTGATCTACATTTGATCCTTCTGTAGACCTTTGGGCTGGGCACTCACATTTTAAGGATGGCATTGAAACTTTGTGGTAAGACGAGAAAAATAAATTGGAAGGATGGCAGCTAGTGATGTTGATGGAACAGCAGAGACAAGGATCTGGGTTGGTCCAGACATAGATTCTCCTGAGCCTTATTGGAGAATCCACTACTGCTGGATACATATGGGGCTGTTGAGCTAGAGGCAGTAAGACAATAATATATACTTCTGACTTCTGAGAACAGAGGAGCAGTTCCACACATAGAGCATGTAAGGAGATGTTCTTTCTCCAAAACAGTGGTTCTCAATCTTCCCAGTGTTTTAACTCTTTAATACAGTTCCTCATGTCATGTAACCCTGAGCTATAAAATTATTTGTATTGCTACTTCATAACTGTAATTTTGCTACTGTTGTGATTTGAAATGTAAATATCTGTGTTTTCTGATGGTCTTAAACAGCCCCTGTGAAAGGGTCATGACCCATGGATTGAAGCCCATTTATCCAGAAACTCCATGTAGATGTAGCCTCCAAGGGCTGCCTTATCACTTAAAAAAGGGGGGGGGGTCTGTTGCTTAAGGATGTAGCCATGGATATAATTACAAGAGAGTGTGCCAAGCAATGGTGAGTTGAGAGTTCAACCAATGCCTAGAAGAGTGAACAGCACTGAAATTGATTGTATCTAATTTTGGTAGGATACTAATCAAACATATTTTGTGTTTGTCTTGTACATTTATAGTTGTTGTTTGCTGTTATTAGAATGTCCATTGTCCAAACAATGAATTATGGTTCACATCAGCCCCAGAACCTATAAAGGTGTTCCAGGATTACCATGGGACAGGCTAGTAGAATTTCCATTACAAACACCTTTTCAGCCACAATACTAAAATAAGGGACTTATTTTCTTTATTGCAATAGAAAGAATTCTGGTTATGTCCTATTCTATGAAAGAACATACTTTGCTAATATGAAAGATGTGATACACATTCTAACAACTTTTTAAGCTATTAGATACCTTTTAATACTTGAAAATCCTACATTCATGTTTGTTATGGTTGTATTTTTCCCATTATCTTCTAGCCACCCCCAACCCCTGCAGACATATGACATACTAGTAGCTGAGTCTATCTCCTACTTTCGTTTATTTTACATCTATTCCGTCTAGGTCTTGTGCAATGGTCATAACTGCTGTGTATTCAGGATTGCAATGGCCATAGCATATATCAGTCTTTTGCAGTGGTTCCAGCTGCTATATGTCTGTGAATGCAATAGCTATAGCATATCAAGAAGACACACTTCTCCATAATCAGACCCTTAGAATGTTCTGAACTCTCCTCCACAATTTCTGGACCTCAGAGTAGGTGATTTAGAATAGATGTCTCATTTAGGGGTGATCACTCCTGGATGTGTGATAATTCCTGAAGTCTCTAGTTCTTAGAACCTTGATCAGTTGTGTCTCTGCTTTGACTGTTGCCATCTGCCGAAAGCCACTTTCCTGACAAATACTTATTATTGTATCAGGCTATGAGTATAAATATAAATGTTTAGAATACAGTTGAACTGCATGTGATTATTCCAAAACATCACTAGTAGATTTCTTCCATAGGGTCTGTACACTTTTGACCAGGTTTCCAATACTAGTCATGTTTTACCTTCCCCTCACCCCGCGAAGGAGGACTAGGATCTAATCAGAGGATAGTTAGTTGCCCTGAGAAATACACTATTATTTCTTCTCTGGCCACATCTTGTCTGGCAGGTTAGTAATGTAGCAAGCATCGTCCACTATTGGGTTATATTATTGATGACGTTTCTCCCCCAGCAACCTGCCTAGATCTGCTGATTCTATGAACATTAGCCAGCAGGAAGGAAGCTTCCAGCACAGCTCCATGTTGGTTACACCAGCCTGCATTCCCACTGACAGCATGAGTGTTCCCCATACTCAACGAACTTGTCAAAATATTTTGTCATTTGATTTTGTGATAAAAAGTCATTCTGACTGAAGTGAGATGAAATCTCAAAAAGACTTTAATGTGCATTTCCCTGGTGTCTGATGTTGTTGAACACTTTAGAAACTGTTTGTTTTCATTGTATATTTTTCTCCTGAACAGTCTGTTTAGTTTCATCATCCATTTTAGGTTGTGTTGTTCATTTTCTTTATGTCTTTTTAATTGTTTGTATCATATATATATATATATATATATTTATTTATTTATTTATTTATTTATCTTGTGTCAGTGTATAGATAGAAAATATTTTCTCCCATTCTGTGGACTCAGCTTCTTTTACAGCACACTAATATTCTACTTTCATGAAGTTTTATTTGTTAACAGATACTTTTATTTTCTGAGTGAAAGGAACCCTCCACAGAGAGTCCTTATCTAGGGTATTTATTGTTGTATAGTCCCTAATTTTTCCTCTAGCAGTATCATGTTTACACTGAGATCCTTGATTTTGGTGCAAGGAAAAAGAGAAGGATTGCATTTCACTAGGCATCTTTTTCCCCCCTAAGGACCATCTGTTGAGGAAGTTATCTTTTCTCCAGTATACTTTTTTCGGCATCTTTGCCAAAGATGGTTTTAGCTATAGGGACTTATGTCTGGGCTCTTTATTCTATCCCATTGATATACATGTATTTTTCTGAGGTTGTACCATGCCCTTTTATCATAGATCTCTCACAATATTTGTTTCTTTTAATAACATTGTCTTTGTTGTACTCTTGCTGATGGCTACTAAATTTTAATTACTTTGTTTCCTTATAGTGTAACAGTAATTACAACTTCATATTTTTTCCATTTTATTTCATGTCATATAGGTGAAGGATCCAATAATCAAATAAAAACATTGACTGCTTGCATTCTTTTTTCTGTATTTGTGCAGCAGTTCACCTTTTTCTCCAAGCATGCATATTGTTTATGTCAGTAGTCTATATTGATTCCTGAATATAATTGTACATTGTACCAAAAGTACCTCTGTGCAGTTCCTGTGTAGTTTCCCTCTGCAAGAAGTCAAGGTTTGGAACACTAGTTTGATTGATGTTGTGCTTATTATAATTTTCAACAAATTGAATGTGTATCTATGGATAAAATGATTTGATATAATTATAGGATTAAGGCACAATTCTAGGCAAATAATTTATTTTTAATATGGTAAAATTTATTAGATTTTTTTAGTGCATCACCATTTTATAGTAATTGTTATTATAAAATTATTGGGTTAAGATATTCTAATTCAAGGGTGAGTATAATGTCATAGGGAATCCATGGCAGGTTATATACACTGAGAAATATATTTTGTATTGCAATTTGTATACAATAGAATACATAATTATTAAGACATGTTTAGGTTGGTTAATTTAAGTAGTCTAAAAAATGTTAATACTTGATTATTCTTTTCTTGGTAAAATCAAACTTGAAACTATTTTGTCTAAAGCACATATCTGTACATTTGTGTTTCTGTGAAATAAAGTGATATGGTTGAGCAAAAGGCAGAAGAACAATGAAAAAAGAAGGTGAAAATTTCACTGAGTGAAAACTCATCATTAAATAGAAATTATGTTATACCTTTTCAAAGTGATATATATATATGTATATATTTGACAAAGATCCTTATAAAATAAACATAAAAGTAATAGAAAAAAATCTCATTTTCCATTGGATTGAGTTAACTGATTTTAGTGAATGTAAGCTTCATGTCTTACAGCAATTTTTACATTGCTTATGTTTCAGATTCTAGTCTTGCATATATGTGGAATGTTCAGCCTTATATAGTTTATAATAACAGACAAGTCACCATTACACAGAAATAATGAGGTAAAATCAGAATAAAATGTTAATAATTAATTAATTATTAATTAAAAGTAATCAAATGGGAGATGTGATATGCTGTGTGTATGTGTGTGTTGTGTGTGTGTGTGTGTGTGTGTGTGTGTGTAAAACAGAATACTATTTAATGATGAAAAGACAAAATTCTGTAATTTAAACAACATGGTTGACAATGAAGAATCATTCTGTTTTGGAAAAGAAGACCAATAAAGTAATATAATCTCATTTATGTGGAAACTGAAAAGAAATCCAGATAAAAATTGAAAAGGGAAATGGTGATTTGTAAAGACTTGGGAGTGTAAGGGGATGCTGATCAATGGGTCCTAAGTTATAGTTAGTGCAAGTAAGAAGTTCTGGTGTGCTATCATGAAATGGGGTAGCTGTTGCTCAAATGCTTATCCCAAGAGTATAAATAGCTTACTGGGCCAGTCTGAACTGATTCCCATCTCAGTCCTGCTTAGGTTAAGTGGTTAGAATGCCTAGTCAGACCACACGAGTTCCAGCTACAGATTACCTTTGTGACAGTATGCATGGGTAAGATTTAAGTGGTTCTATGTCTCTTGTTTATACACTTGTGTAAAGTGACTTAACTAAATACCAATTTCATAAGGATGAGCATTTAATGGAAGATTAGAGTTTATTTGTATGTTGCATGCAAATCTTAATACAATACCTGCTGTAAAAATATCAGTATAAAATGTGTGTTACACTAATAATACACATTTGTAATTTGCATGCTTGATTAAATATTTACTAGGAAACAAATGAAGCATTTAAAATTTTTATGACCTTGCTTACTACTTATTTTCACATATATGTATGTGTATGCATATATAACTATTAAAACTAAACACACATGCATTTCTATTGATATAAAGGAATACTTGCAGTCCCAAAAATGTATCTTAATTCTCTAATTCCCAGTGATCCTTTCCCTGATGTATGTTTTAGACTTGGTGTGCTGATTTAGACACTTGTAAATTCAGGTTTTTGATTTATGAAAAGAGTTTTCTGATTTTTATAACAAAGTATATGAATCCTATCCTTGGTGACTTCTATCTTTAATGTGACATTTAAAATATGTTTCTTATGTTGGGAAAAAAACACTACCTATTTGATTTCATGTATTAAGCTTGATTTTAATATTTAAATCCATCAAGGATCACTTTGTCAAAAGGTTAATTGGGAACCTTGTTAAGGTTCACACCTTAAGATACACTTGGAAGTGTATCTCAGTTTTAAAGATGAATTATTGATAGACACCAATGACAGTTCTCTGATCTTTCTGATGGGCACAGCCCTCATCAGTCCTGTTGCCACTTGCTCTAGTAGAGGACCAGCTTTCAGTGTCTTTCCACTTATCTAATAAATGTGGTATCTGCTACTGGGTTCAGAATGATGTACATTGTTCACAGCCTGACAAGAATATCATACTTGCGGTTTACTCATCGTTTTAATGTGAGATAGTGGTTATATTTGTTTAAATGTCTTTGTAATATTATATGAATCTTCTTGGGGAAGAGATCTTGGTTTGAAACTGTGTAGGTAGTGAGATGGGGAAGATCTGGAGGAAGGGCAAAACGTGATCAAAGTATATTATATGAAAAAAACTTTTAAATAAAGAGCAAGTTTTGACTTTCTTGGAGAAAAGTGTCTTTCAATTGGTCTTTTAAATATGCGCAGTGCATTATATGCTTGGTAGATAATAAATTACAAATTCAAAACCCTAAAGGATTATACTATTTCTAAGGGTACTAACATCATTCTGAATAATGCCTAAGAGCATTTTTAAGAACAGAAAACCACCATGGCTAAAAACATAAATGTCACAATCTGATATCCATTAAATTTATCACAATACAAAAGGCAGAAAAATGCAGCCCCCAATGAGGAGAAAAATCAATCATTAAAAACTCATCCAGATCTCACCCAGCTGGAATCCACAGGAAAGAGGATTAATGGATTCTTTACCAAAGAGTATTTGCAGATGGCTAATAAGCAAATGAAAAAATATTCAAAATCATTAGTCACTAGGGGATGTAAATGAAAACCACAATGAGATACCACTAAACACCTATTAAAATAGTGGAAATTAAAGTCATTGATCACAGCAAATGTTAGGAGGCTGGTAGTCTTCCACACTGCTGGTAGAGACATAAAATGCTGCAATTACTTTAAAACCAGTCTGTTAGAGTCTGAGAAGTGTGAATATAATCCAGACCACAATGCGGCTGTTCTTCTCTTTCATAGGCAATAATTTTGACTACAGTTCCATGCTAATGAAGCAACAGTGAATATTTGCATATCTATTTGGATATGTGATTTACTTCTTCTAAAAATTAAAACCTTTAAATTCTACCAGTGCATGAAGCTCTTCCATTTCATTCATTCACCTAGCTGAATCCTTTGGCCATGTCTGGTCCAAGTGAGAAGAGAAATATTCATTGACAAAAATTATGTAGTATACTATTGATATTACCTTCTCATTGTTTACAAAAGTCATATACAAGTAGTATATCAATGTAATGGAATGTTACTTCAAATTAAAGACAATGAACTGTTGATTAAAATAAGAATGAAAAAGGTGACCATACTAACCAAAAAGTGTGAGACTATTAATCTACTAATATATACCTCAAGAATAAAATCAAAGAAACATTCAAGGGTCATGAATATAATTTTAGGTGTACATAAAATGCTCAAAATTGTATAGTTAAAACATAGCAGGCCTATAATATGTCAGTTTTACCTTAGCATATATTTCCTACAATATAATAGCACAGTACAACCTAATGATCTTATTCTAATAATATAACACTGTTGGGAACATACAATGTTGAAACTTATTTTTATACTGATGCTTTTAAAAATATTTTAATATTTTATTATTTTTAGAAAATTATATATATACATATATATATAATAGATATGTGTTGAGTATATTTAATTTGTTCTCCCATTTGATACCGATTCATTTTGGTTTATTTTTCTAGATGCCATATGTATTGGTGATAGTCATGTGCTGAAATTTTCCACTCATATTGTCCTGAGGTCAGACTTTGCTTTCATCCAGTACTGTTTGTTCTATAAGATATGAAGTGCTTATGTTCAATGCAGATGCATTCAGAATTATAATATATTCTTTACTGATTGTTCTCTTAATCAATGTGAAGTGACATTCTTTATTGCTTCAGACTAATTTTAGTCTAAAATCTATTTCATCAAAACAGCTGCTGTTTCCTATTTCCATTTGCCTGGAACATATTTTCACCCTAAAGCTGTGCTTATGTTTGCCAGTAAAGTGTGTTCCTTATTATCCACAAATTGATAGTGCATTAGGGCATGATGATACATACTCAGGAGGCAGAGGCAGGGAGATCTTTGAGTCTGAAATTTGGTACATTTTTCTGTGATGATTCTGTTTAAAATACTTTCTTTGCCTGTTCTCATAATTCATAGATTTGACCTTTTAGTGGTGATTCATAGATCTCATATGTTCTACTTGTAGAATTTATAATTAATTTATCTTTGCCATTGTCTAAATATTACAATTCATCTACATGATATTCTGTCTACTCCTTTATTCTATTGGTAAGAAAATAATACTTTTTGAAAGTGTAGTAAGAATTAATACTGAATCTTTATATGGTGGCAGTTATTTCTAATCAGCTTGTTCCCCAAATAACCACACAGATATCTTTTACTATTTCAAAGTTTAGGCTTTAGCTAGCTCATCTAAGTTAACCCAAACACCTAGCCCCCTCCACCTGTGTGGCTAGCTATACCTTCTTGGCCCCTAATCACACCTATYTCCTCTCATATCTCTTACTGGAAAGACCTTCCTCTTTCTTCTTCCCAGAGTTCCTTTCTCCATCCCAGGTAGAACAGCCTTCTACTTTCTATCTGCTACTTGGCCATCAGATTCTGATTAAAGCTAATCAGAGAATGCCTGAGGTAGGTGAGGAAGGACAGAAACACACTTTATCCTATTCCCCAACTCCCTCCAGCCAACCCCCCACTCTTTCCAAAATAGTAATAACAGTTTCAACACAATCACTCTCTTAACTCCAATAACATGAGACACATGAAAATTATGTAGATGATTAAAATAATAAAAATAAAGAAAGGATGTATGACCATAATTAAAAGGAGAGTGAAAGGGGAAAGGTAACAAAATACTCTAAAAAGTGTAAAAGAATCATAGCATTCAAAAGCAGTGAGTACCTTTCTGCAGAAAGTTCATTAAAACAAACAAACAAATGAAAACATAAAAATGAGGCTATTTGGAGAGAGGATAGTGCAGAATTCTAACAGACCTTCAAAGAAGACCTAATACCAACACTCCTTAAACTATTCCCATAAAAGAGAAACAGAAGGACCACTACATAATTCATTCTATGAAGCCACAGTTACCCTGATACCTAATCCACAAAGATCTAACAAAGAAAGAGAACTTCAGACAAATGCTCAAGRTTTGATAGGATTAACATAGTAAAAATGGCCATCTTACCAAAAGTAATCTACAGATTCAATGCAATCCCCACAAAAATTCCAACACAATTCTTCAAATGCATGAAAAGAGCAATTCTCAATTGCAAATGGAAAAACAAAAAGCCCAAGATAGTGAAAAAAATTCTTAACAATAAAAGTACTTCCAGGGAAATCATCATTCCTGACTTCAAGCTGTACTCCAGAGCAATAGTGATACAAACTACATGGTATTGGTATAGAGACAGACAGGTTGATCAATGGAATAGAACTGAACACCCAGAAATAAAACCACACACTTAGAGATTTTTGATAAAGAAGCCAAAAATATACAATGAAAAAAAAAAAAAAAGAAAGCATCTATAATAAATAGTGCTGGTATAATTGGCAGTTGGTATGTAGAAAAATGAAAATAGAACCATGCTTGTCTCCTTGCACAAAACTCAATTCCAAGTGGATCAAGGACCTCAACATAAAATCAGATACACTGGATCTAATAGAAAGTGGCAAATAGCCTCAAACTCATTAGCATGGGGGGGGGGGAATTTCCCAAACAGAACTCCAATGGCTCAGGCTCTATGATCAAGAATTGATAAATGGTACCTCATGAAACTAAAAAGCCTATAGTCAAATAGCAAGAAACAGATTGTGAAAAAAAGTCTTCACTAACCCCAAATCCAATAGAGGGCCAACATCCAAAATATATAAAGAACTCAAGAAGCTAATCTCCAAACAACCAAAGAGCCCAATAAAAAATAAAGGGGGGGGTATATAACTAAACAGAGAATTCGCAACAAAGAAATCTTGAATGGCTCAGAAACAGAAATCTTTAAACTCCTTAGTGATCAGGGAAATGCAAATCAAAATGACCCATAGATTCTACCTTAAACCAATAATAATGGCTAATATCAAAATTCAGGTGAGAGCACATGTTGGTGAGGATTTGGAGAAAGTGGAACACTCTTCAATTGCTGGTGGGATTGCAACCTGTATAACCACTCTGGAAATTAATCTGGTGGTTCCTTGGAAAACTGGAAATAAATCTACCTGAAGACACAGCAATACCACTATTGGGCATATACCCCAAAGATGGCCCACTATACCACAGGGCCCACTATAAAGCCCTTATCTGTGATAGCCTGAATCTGCAAACAACCCAGATGTCTCACAACTGAAGAATGGATACAGAAAATGTGGATCATTTACACAATGGAATACTATTTAGCCATTAAAAATGAGGACATCATGAGTTTTGCTGGCAAATGGATTGAATGAGAAAATATGATCCTGAGTGAGATAACCCATACCCAAAAGGATATGCAT
>BDUI01007312.1:34521-47849 GCA_002335545.1 Apodemus speciosus
CTGGCTGTTCCAGGCCTTTCACCCTAGATCATATCTTTGTTTTACGTCCCACTGTCCCCTTGGAAAGACAGTAATAAGGATTCACCATTCCTCTTCCAAGTCTGGGGGCCTTTCAGGTGGATCTCAGTGGCATCGACTCAGCCTTCACCCCCCCCCCCCCCCTTTTTTTTTTAGCTTTCTGAGATGTCAGATGACACTGGAAAACATCTTTATCTGTGTTGCAATAGGGTACCTTGAACCTGGACCTCACCGTTCAGCACTTAACCCCTGATCCACTGCCAGCCAGTAAGAAGGAKGAACTGTGGGCAGGGAAGTTAAGTGGAAGGGAGCACACGCAGAGTTGGAACCACTCTCAGGCCGAAGTCCTGCAGTCAGAGGCACAGCTTGCTCTGCGAGATTCAGCCAGCTAGATAACAGTATCATAACCCGAGTGTACTGGGAGAGTAGGARGATCTGTTTGTACTTTGGGGGTTGACAGTTTAGTCCACTRCCCAKYATATAATAGATGGTCTCTCAATGATGTTCTTGCCACCACTGTGGTATAAAAGTACACCCACACCACTACGCCGTCCTCCAATTTCAGTACAGTGGTGTGGTCAGTAAACTATACGAGGTGCCAACACCTCGGTATGAAATAGGCTTTCTCTTAAATGATTCTGCTCTGCGATAGGCTGGWATAAATGTCTTATCTGGCAAGTAGGAGACACAGAAAATGTGTACATATATGTGTAGAATAGTCTCTGCTCATGGGGAGTTAATTAAATATGCTTCCTAGAACCCTTCTTTATTCATTGGAAAGGACGGGAATAGATATGGTTTGTAATTCAAGATGGCAGACTGAACGTATGTTCATCTCTCCTCAGCCCCAGCATCCCCGTTGTGATGAAAACAGTGATTAAGGTTGATTAAAAAAAAAAAAAAGAATCAGAAACAATTAAAAAGGGGGACACACTGTGGACGGATGAAAGAACTCAGTGCTTTCCGTGCCATGGACAACGGGTTTGCAGTATTGATGGATGGGTCAGACTGGGAAGGGTTAACTCTCAGGTCCTCTCAAGGAGTGTTCAGTGGTGGGGAACCCAGAGCGTGCTGCAACCCCAGAGGCAGCAGGGGTCAAATCTGTGAGCATTATGCGACAGAAAGCTGAGTTYTGGAGGTGATGGTCAGCAGGAGACAGCCATTTGCCCAGGGGAAAACCATGTGTCCTTTCCTCACAGACCAAGGACACTATCACCAGAGGGTGGGGGGACTGGTTCCTATGTTTGTTTGCGACAGAGTGGGGTGGTCTGATAATAATAACAGACTGGTGGATCGATGAACAGTTGGGAGGAGCATGGAGAAGGACACATTTAGCTGAGCAAATGCTTCATCCGTGATGGCACAGGCTCTAAAACGGCGGAGCAAGACGTTCTAGAACAAACAGCGGATTAAGAGTTGTGATCAGCGGAACCACAGAGAACCTGTTCTGTGGTCCTGCTGGAGCTGGCTAAAGCTGATTGCCCATGCGTTTGCTTCTCTGAGTCCCTTCTGTGCTGGCTTGAGATTTTTAAACATTTACATATTGTTATATAGATGATAAGATGAAGGGGGAAAAAACAAAACACATAAAGAAACGTAAACAGATTTTAATGTTCTGAGTGGAATCTGGTTGACAGAGGCCAGGAGTCCCTTTGGGCTGGAGCTGCTCAGGCCCAGCTGGRGCTTCAGGGCKATTTGAAGAGAGGACGTGGGAGATAACTCAGCCTGTGAGATGTTTGTATAGCAGCCAACCAGTCCCCAGAACCCATGGAAAACYTYCCAAAGAGCTGGGCATAGTGGTGTACATTTGAAATCCCAGTACTGGGATGGCAGAGACAGGGGGATCCCTGGAGCTTGCTGGCTAGACAGCCTAGCCTGATGGAAGAGACCGAGATCCTAGAGAAAGACGCTGTCCTAACAGCAACAACAGCGACAGCATACACCCCTAGACCCCAAGGACAAGGAAGCTAAAGCGGGCAGCAGAGGACTCAGCAGCTTGGGCATACCCAGAAACACCCAGCATTCACTTGGCATGAGAGGAATGTTTCTCTATGTCTGTTTTCTCCCCTCCCTCCCTCTCTCCCTCCCTCCTTTGGGAAGGACTGCTTCTTCTAGTCCACCATGACAATCTTTGGGACACAGACAGCTGCCACCTAGAAACACTGGAAGGTCATTAGCTGCTGCTCAGTTGGGCCACCCTCAGCCCGCTTAAGGCTTTTTATCCTGCTAACCAGCCGAGTCTGAATCACCCCAGTGAAATCACATCCTAGTGGTCATGAGGGCTCATGGAGGGAAAGTCTCCCTGAGAGCTTTTGTTCACAAAGTCAGAGCTGGGTGACAGCAGGAGCAGCCAATTAGCTGGGGGTTCATGCATCAGACCTGCCTGGCAGCTTCGGGGCCAGCTAGTGCTTCTGTGATCTAATGCCAGTTACCCTATAGCTCCAAGTCTAT
Organism: Apodemus speciosus; assembly: GCA_002335545.1. Taxonomy (NCBI): domain Eukaryota; kingdom Metazoa; phylum Chordata; class Mammalia; order Rodentia; family Muridae; genus Apodemus; species Apodemus speciosus. The sequence goes on from BDUI01007312.1 coordinate 36,991, forward strand.
AGTCCATGTCTAGACTAGGAAAAAACAAAAGCAAACAAACAAACAAAAAACCGGAGTCATGAGCATAACAATGCAAACAGACCAAACAAAACTGTGTCTGGGGCATCCTTTGACCCCTTCCCATTTATCCTGAGTTCACAGGGTCCCTCAGCCTGAGTGCTTACTGTACAGTTGTCCTCCGCATGTCACTGAAACTTGCCTTGGGCCCCAGACCTCTCTCTACCATCATGGGCATGCTCTCAGACTTCCTTAGGTCTTTAATAGCCACTTCAACTTCGCTGCTTCTTTCTCCTTTACTGTCCCTGCCACACCCTCCATATTTGTTAGGATGGAGGAATGCGGCGTGAGGAATGGAACTGTGAGCACGACTTGCACATTTGGATGTCTGAGAGTCTCCCTCACATCCAGCCCTGCAAGAAAGTTCCCCAGCAGGGAATGTGTGTGCTAACTATCTCTGTGAAATGTACCTATAAGAGTGCCATGTTAATTACACACACACATACACACACACACACACACACACACACACACACACACACTCCYTCCCTTCCTCCTTCCCTACCTTCTTGGATTAGCATGCACACACAAATCTAAATATTTACATGGGTTTTGAACCTTTCCGCATACGGCCCTTGAGCAAACATTCTCACAATGTTGTCAATGCTCATACTTTAAAACAACAACAAAACCAGAAAACTTTGCAGAATGCCCTTCAAAGTGCCAGGATATTATTTTGAAAATCTTCCTGCCTGTGACTTTGTCTTCAAGGAAATTTTCCTTTAGTCAATTTTATTGAGGTCTAGTTTGCTTATAATCAAGTGCACAGACTTTAAGTACAAACTCTACCTGTATAAATATCACTGCTATAAAAATGTAGACGACATCAACCACATCAGAAAGTCCCCGTATACATAGCTGCAAATCTTTAACTTTTGCAGTTTGCATTTGGAATACTCRGGAGCCACTCTGAGTGAGCCTAGGAAGAAAGGGGGACAGCTGAACTGTGCTTACAGATTACAGCCACGTCAAAGGGGACATTTATAAATGACAAACACTGGTCATTATGACGAACCTGCAGTACCCTGAATGGCTCTTCTGATGGCTGCAGGCTCTAGACCATAGGTTATTGTGACTATTCCGTGATGTTCATGACTATATTGTGACTAAGAAATGATGTTCACTTGCTTCCTCTGAGCCAAGTATTGTTTCAAGCACTGGGGGATGATTTGTTCTAAAAATCTCCAGTCATGTTTACTCCTGGAAGTCTAGAGCTTGTTAGGGAAATATTGAAAAGAAGAAATCTTATGTGTTGTATAATCTATAGGAGGAAGAAACTCCTGAGAAAGGAATGAGAATAGATTGAGGAGATAAAGCCGCTGATCAGAGTAACCCTCAGAATGCTTCTTTGTTTACTTCTCCTTATCTTTCTGTGAARTATTTTGGAGCGTTCTTTCTTTTGTTAAATGGAGTGGAACGGAAYACCTAGCTTCTCCTAGATAAAGAAGTGTGGGCCGGGGTTCTGGGGCTCTCAGGCAGGTAAAGAACTTGCCTCGAAAGCAGATGGGCCAGAGTTCAGTCTCCAGCATCCATGTAAGAAACACGTGTGGCGCTGTGTGCTCGTGAGCCCAGTGCTGGGGTGTAGACGCAGTGGATCCCTGGAGCTCCGTGCCAGCAAGCCTAACCCACCAGCTCCAGGTCCCAGCGAGAGTCACTGGCTCAAAAGACAAGGCAGGTAGCTCCGGAGGGACAACACCTGGAGGTTTTCACACACACACACACACACACACACACACACACACACACACACACACACACACAGAAATATGCGAGGAATTGGCTTAAAGCCAAGCAGGTCTTTAATGAAAGCTTTGACATGCTAACGTAATTGCAGATTTTCCTGGGGTTGGGGACTGTAGTGCGCATGACCAATCTCCATACGTTTTTTTCCTGGGGCTCCCACTGGATTTGGAGTGTGTGGAGCAATGAGCCGTCTTTGTAACACCCTGAGTGTGCTTCTCATGGCACAGATCTGAAAGCCAGAGAGAAGTCCATTACTAGGAGTGAGGAAGAGAATGAGTYCGGGCAGCTTGTGGGTCCAGAATCCTAAACCCAGCCCTTGGATAATCCTTTCCATGAGGGTGTTACAGCTCCTAGGTACTGTTAAAAGAACTGTGACTCAGAGTGACCCCATTGGTAGCCAAAGATTCCATGTAGAGCCAAGATCTGAACCTAGGTCCATTTGATTCCCAAACCTAAACCTGCATATACCTAAGTGAAGTAGAAGGAGGCTGTAACCCAGCTMGTGTGCCCCCACAGCTCCACTGTCAATCTACGTGTACCTTCAAGCCACACCCTCTTCAGGGGGTGGCATTTACCACTTCCCCCCCAACACACACACACACTGACAGGTGATCAGTTTTTCTCTCCTGCTGGTTATGAGTCAGAGCAGACAAGGACACRGTCTCCTGGTTCTGTCCTCATGAAACGGTATGCAGGGCCAGGTACCTGTGACCCTGGGAGTGGCCCTTCCAACAAGCTCTGACAACCCACCCCTCTGTGGCTTTCTCCCCCCCCCCCGCATTTTTTCCTGCTGTTGCAGCCGCACAGCCCATCTGCCTTCACCTGCTGCGTCCCCTGGAGTATGGGGCTCAGACCCATATCAGCACCTCTGTCTGAGCATCCGCGAGGAACCCAGTCTGGCCACAGCTGCAGTGGCCACCACTGACGTGAGCATTGTGGCAAAGGGACATGGAAAAGGTCCACACTGTAACCCAGGGGTGAAGATGCGGAAATCCAGTACTTACTGGAAATAGCAAAGGCATATCTTTCAGGAAAGGCTCTGAGGCAGTTTCTCTCCCACCATCCCCGTCTTCCTCTCAGGAGACAACAGAGGAAGTTGGTAGGAATTACTCACGCCTGCTAACTCACTACTAATTGAAAGGAAGGGAGATGGGTCTTCTCTAAACTCAACACTCAGAAACTAAAGTGTACTAACTCTGAACCCACTGTCCTTCCTTCTCACACCGGGCTTCTCCTGGGCCCCCTTTCAGCTCTGGCCTTGMCTCCTTGGCTTCTGGGCTTTCTTCCATTTAGAGTCAGTGATGGCTCAACTTCTGTGGGAGTCTTTGATCTAGTCCCTTCTCAAATGTCCTTCTTGAGTGGTCCTGCACTGTGTAAGGAAGCTAGCTCTGTGAGAACAAGTCTGAGAAAGTCAGAGAGCGATGCTTCTCATGACTTCTGCTTCAAATCCCTGTTTGAGTTTCTCAACTGTCCTACCCTGGAAACATCAATACCATCAACAACTCCTTTATCCTCTCTTCACTAATATTCTCTGGCCTAGTTAGCATCACCTGTCACTTTCTGAGAGGCAGGACTGGAGAGATTCCCTCTCCCCCCCCCCAACCCCCACAGGCTCTCTGCTGCTTCTGGTGAGGAGGGAGCTAGTTGTCAGAGTTCAGAAGCAGGCAGTGGTTTGGAGAGATATCTGTTTTCCTGAGTACTGTGACCTTCTTAAATTTAGAGGCTGTGTGTACAGATGAACATGCAATGAGTTCTGGACTCTGTCACAGAAGCCTCAAGGTGGCCTTGCCAAGGCTCTGTCCTAGCAGCTAGGAAGCTCCACAAGTTGGAGAGAGGCCCCAGCAGAGAGACCAGCRCAGTTTTGGAGGGAAATGGCAATGAGGGTGGAGACTCAGCTGCTCCTCTCAGACACCAGCCCTTCAATCCCAAGAACAACTTTGGCAGAGTATGAAACATAGGGACACCCTACCCATCCCTGGAGGAAAAACGCGACCCAAGGGAAACCTCCCAAGCACAGCGTAAGGATGTGGGACTTGTGGTTTGGTCCTTGTTCATTCAACAGCTGAGATCCCAGGAGGACACAGCCTGGAGCTGAGGACACCATCAAATTCTTCTTCCATATTACAAGACGATATCCAACCCTGTCTAGTATGGAACTCACATTTACTCGCTACGCACAGGACAAGGCATGTGAGGCCAGTTGGGACCCAGTGGCAATTAACCTTTGGGCATTTCTCCAAGGCCTTGAACATCCATCCAGAGGGGAACATGACCAGTCAGAAATGTTCTTGGTAAGAGGCCAAGATAGCCCTGATAAAAGCCCCAGTAAAACAGAAWAAGGATATTCATCTAAGTAGGCGGTTGGAGGACTCTGTCAAACCACCTTCCCGGAGACATAAGAACTTCCTGGGCCTTGGAGGATGGAGTTTGGGAATGGAGGACATGACAGGAGAAATGGAAGATCCAAACCAAGGTCCAGCTTGAGTAGAGAATGACCTTCAGCCATCTCAAGGCATGGGAGGAAGACCAACTAGCAGTGCATGATAAAATTGCGATATGGGATTAAGTTACCTTGAGTTAGGGAGTAACTCAAGGTAGTAAAGGCCCTTGTCTAAGAGGGGACCTTGCTTCTTGGGGATGGCATTCTCCATGGTTTTAGTGAGCTTTTTGTGACAACAGCTAAAGCTCATTAAGTAGAGTGCTTGCCCTGGTCTGCACAAAGCCTTAGGTTCAACCCCCAGCACAGCATAGAAACAGAATGTGGTATCACAGGYCTATGAGCTCAGCACAGAGTAGAGGCAGAAGGATCAGAAGTTCAAGGTCATGCTCAACTTCAGAGATAGTTCAAGACAACTTAGGAGACAAGAGACAGGGTTTCAAAAACAAACAAACAAACAAACAAGCCCCAAAAAACCAAAAACAAAACTGGTAAATCTGGGTGTGACTCCAGCTTTCAGACTGTTTGCCATGGGATGGAATATGTGGTATCTGATAGAGTTTCACCCTCASAACTGACCATGAAGTGTTTCCAATCAGGAGACAGTGTCAACTGCCCCAGAGAGGCCTGGATGGAAGGGTGGGCAGGCAGAGACCTCACAGGCCTATCATCTGTCTCCCAGGTCTTCGTGCTTTGCCATGGTCTCCTACAGCTCTGCCAGCTGCTCTACAGCGCCTACTTCAAGAGCAGCCTCACCACGATCGAGAAGCGCTTTGGGCTGTCCAGTTCTTCCTCCGGTTTCATCTCCAGTTTGAATGAGGTGAGTGGAAAGCCCTTTGTTTTGAAAGATTTTAAAAAATCAGATTTGCTTATTGTGTGTGGGAGTGTTTTGCCTGCATGGATGTATGTGTAGCACATAGATGTTTGGTGCCTGAGGAGACCAGGAGAAGGCATTGGCTCTCCTGGATTTGGAGTTATCAATGGCTGTGAACCACCATGGAGGTACTGGAAATGGAACCTGGGTCTTCCGTAAGAGCAATAAGTGCTGTTAAATACTGACCCATCTCCAGCCCTGAGTGGGAAGCTCTTGACAGCCCTTCAGTGCATGTACTGTATTAACCTCCGAGAGGGGCATAACAGGGCCTGGGTTATGCATCCTAGTGCAAAACACCACCCCTAAATTTTGGCCTCTGATTTAACATTGTCCTCATAGACAACAGACAACAAGGAACCAAACCTTTGACATTTATGTCACCAAAGCCCGGCCCHGGCCCTTGGATRTATCACAAGTCACTCACAGTTCTTGGCGAGTGCAGACATGGTCTCTGGATTCTTCTCACACCATGTTCTAGGCTCCTTGACTAAACAAATGAGATCTAGCATATAGGACAGACCCTCTCTTACGGCAGTCGAGAGGACCCAAAACTATGACTCCCACACCTAAACTTTTATCTGCATCATTGAATGCTTGGAATAAAGCTGTGGTCCAGGAACAGAGAGTTTGTAGGCCGCTGCTGGTGGTAGAGCGAGCGAGCGAGCAAGAGAGAGAGAGAGAGAGAGAGGAGTGTGTGTGTGTGTGTGGGGGGGGGTGAGGAATGTGTAAAGAGAACCCAGCCTGGAGCAGGGGTAAGTGAGGCCATCCCAGTGTGTGGTGAGTACGGCCCTTCAGACCGAAGCTCCAATTTCAAAGCCTTCCTGGACTCAGGTGATATGGAAGGGCACACACTGCCTATGGAAGGGCATAGAAAGAATGCTTGTGGCAGTTCAAGGGAAGGGGGAGGGGCTCCAACAGAGAAGCCAAAGCAGCTACTTCTATTGTCCATTTTGACAKGACATTGAAGGATGCACAGACGTGGTGGGTTCCTGATGTCCACACTGGACAGGACTTGGAAGGGGTATGGTCCTTGTCCTTTGTTTTGAAGAATTTAGGATAGGGTGGGGGTTGGTTAGATGTAGAGATATTGGGGCAGAAGCCCATTCTTCTAGAGGATTGTTCTAGGATGGTGTAGACCATCTAAAATGGGCCTCTGGGGTTCAGGTTACCTCCTRACTTCACGGATGGYGCTATGACACTTACTGTTTGACTGTCAAGTTCTAGTTTTCTTTCGGTCGCTCTGATCAAGACCGTGACCGAAAGGAACGTGGAGAAGAAAGGGCTTACCTAGCTTACACTTCCACACTAGGCCGTTGTCACAGGAAGCCAGGGCAGGGACTGAAGCAGGATCAGAGGCAGAGATCGCACAGGAAAGCTTCTCGCTGGCTTCCTCCTTTGGCTTGCTCAGCTTGCTTTATTACAACAACCCAGGACTGCCTGACCAGGGATGGCACCATCYGCAGTAGACCAGGCCCTCCCACATTAATCATTGATCAAGGAAGATGTCCCAGATTCACAGATTTGCCTACAGGCCAACTGATAGAGATAGTTTCTTGATTGAAGTTTCCTCTTCCCAGATGACCCGAGTTCATGTCAAGTTGGCAAAAAAAATTAACCTTCAGAAAGTATAAACTGAGAGTAGTTAGTTGCATGGTGCCTGGGGCCATGCATGTTGCTTGGGTGTTACTCTGACTTTTAGTGCAGAGTTCCTGAGTCCATTACTTTGGACCTCATTCAAGTTAGGAGTTTAATTTAAAAAAAAAAAAAAAAAAAGATGCTACTCCAGCAGCCAACCAGGATTGGAAGCTTGGATTTTTGCCCTAAAAAGACTTTTCAGGAAGGGGGTGGGGGAAGAGAGAGAGAATAGCACACACTTATGCACAGAAGCACACCCACTTGCTGACACGTGCACCCTACACACATACTGAGGTTTGTGTAATAGTGTAACAATATTTAGATTAGTTCTTCATGTTTTCAGATAATTTAATTGGGTGGGTCCAAAAAAGCTGAGTCCGGGATGGGTTTCTGATGACCAAGAGAAAGCTGATGCTGTGAATATCTGGGCAAGGCCAGCATGGCTTTGTCAGGGACTACACTCATGCTGGGAAACCGCTTCCCTGTCTGTTCTTCCTAGGTGAGCCATGATGGGTCTCCTCTGGGCTGGAGGAGGGTGGGACCTGGTTCTCACTGGATCCCTTGTTCTCCTCTGCAGATCAGCAACGCTGTCCTCATCATCTTTGTCAGCTACTTTGGCAGCCGAGTGAACCGCCCACGGATGATCGGCATAGGGGGTCTCCTCCTGGCTGCAGGGGCCTTCATCCTCACCCTCCCACACTTCCTGTCAGAGCCCTATCAGTACGCATCGTCATCGTCGACTACTGCTGGTGAGTGACCCCCGACTCCTGCCTTGAGGAGCTGAGGCAGGGTGAGCACGGCGCAGAGCAGATGGTGGTGCTCCTGGCTCGGGGTTTCCTCTCTGAGTCACCTCTCCTTTCCCGCTGGAGACTGTCCTTGACTTTAGTAGTTCGGTTTCTCTCCAGACCACATCTGAAGTGAGAACCTATCGAAGCATACAGAAGTATGAAGTAGCCCGGCTACCTGGTTCCTGGCTTGTTGAGGATGTAGTTGCTGGCCTTTTCCCGTGACTCCTTGTGCTTTGTGCCCGGGTCAATCCAAACTCTACCTGCCTAGAGCCAGAACCCACAGAGGCTTTGAAAAAAGAGGACCAGAGTGAGGAACATAAAGAAGTTTGGGGGGAGGGCGGGGTATTGATGTTCCATGACTGTTTGTTGCACCAGTCAATTTTACTTCAACCTATATACAGTTTGTACAGCCCACTTGTTGATGCCAGGACATTAATGGAGTGCAGAAAAAAAAGTTATAGTATGAGATCTTATGTAACTTCTCCTGGAGCAACAGGAACAAATGTCTGTCCACTCCACATAAGACACTGTAACGACCCACATTCTACTCAACTGTAGTTGGTGAACCAATAAATTTATTCAGGTTAATTACAGGAGTATGGGTCAGAGATGATAGGAATATGGGTAATTGAGAGGCAGCCACTTCACCAAAAGGCACACCCATCTTGGGTGAAGACTCACAAAAGCTGTATCCTTAGAGCCTCCTGGAAACTTGTAGGCGATTCTAACAGAGTCTTCTCTCCCACAGCAATTGATTCCTGCTTTGTATGACCTTGGAGGAAGCTTTGTAAATCTTGTAATTTTTATGAACTTCTGAGCCATACAAGTTCCCTTCTTCCTCTAACCTGAAGAGAATGTTTCAGTTGGGAAGGAATGGTTACATAGTAGGTCTTGACAGTTGCAGGTACTCGGATACTATTTCATGATTCAAGTGTCTCAGAAAAGAGAGAAGAAGGGGAGGTCTTGTCTCCTGACCCTCAGATAGGGGCTCTTTCTGTGACCCAAACTTCTGCGCTTTATTGGGATGTCTTATGGCAGAATGAAATAGACAAAGAATTTATGTGGTTAAGGATGGCATTGAAAGGTAGCTTTTCCTTAGATCTTATCTTTAAATTGTTTTAATTAGCATATATTAATTAATGCATAATAGGTTTCATTGGGACATACATGTACATGATGTGCGTTGATCATATTCATGTTCTTTCTCCCACCCTTAACTAATCCTGTTCTTGTCTACTGTTTCTCGTGTGTGTGTGTGTGTGTGTGTGTGTGTGTGTGTGTGTGTGTGTGTGTGTGTGAATTTCATTAGGGTTGATTAAAGGAGTGTAAGTGAGGGTTTATTCATAAGAATGTGGACACCTTACCACAGGCTTCCCCACTGAAGAAATGTTTCTCTCTTTCCTACCGACCCATTAACTAATGGTAAATTGTTGTTGTTTAAAATTGTTTAGTTTGAGACTTTATACAAATTCTWGATAGCTCTTTGTTGATATAAGCTTTACAAATATTTCCTCCCAGTCTCTAACTCAGCATGCATACTCTTTAACAGACTGTATATCACTTCCAGAACAGAAAGAGTTTTTAATTTTGATGAAATTCAATTTTTTTCTTGTTTTTTCCTTCCATGACTCATTCTTTTGGTACTCTACTTAAGACCTCTGACTGACCCCAAGAGAGAGATTTTCTACGCACTTTCACAGGGTGCCACCATTTTTTATATTTGTATGTAGACTTACAATCTGTTTTGAGTTAACYATTTATTTATAAACACTCAAGTTTTCCCTTTTGTGCATGAATGTCACTTTTCCAGCACAACTTATTACAAAAACTGTCTTTTCACCATACCATAATTTTGTCTTGGGCTAAGGCTGCAGGTCAGTGATAGAAAGCTGGCCCAAAATGCACCAGGCCCACCAACACAGRGAAGAAAGTTGGCCGTGTCGGTGGGTTCATAGCTGGACTTCCTATCCCATCCCTCAGATCTGGGTGCCACCTTTGCCAGTACTGCAGGCTCCTCCTTCCCCGGTGTTTTATTAAATTCCATTATACAAATAAACTTTGAGATCTAGTTGTTTATATTCAAAAGGAAAATATTTTTCCGGAATTTTGATTGGAACTGCATTAAGTCCATAATCAACTGGCACGCCTGTCATGAGTAATCCTCTCACTCTTAAGCAGTGTGGCTCGCTGTTGCCCTGTGTTTAACACTGACTGATGACTGAACAGGCTCTAGGCTAATGAAAAAGCCTTTATCCTCCAGGAGAACATAGTCCCTGGATGCCTCAATGCCCACTGTCCATCATTGCTGCCCAGTGCAGTGGACACTCCTACCTTACTCTCTCTACCCTGATCAGCATTATTATTTACCCATAAGGTTATGGGTTTCTGTGATCACTGTATTGGGGAGGGGGTGTTTAACATACTTTGTTGCTACAATGTTTCCCTKCTCCTGAGATAGATCCTTTGTTGTTACTTTGATGAGCCCTGGCAGTGATAAAATGTCAGAAAAGATCTTCCTTTCGCCCTTGCTCTTGAATTGATTGGTTTAGCTGCAAACAACTATGAAATGAGGCATAGAACTTTGAAGACAGCACACCTTTGTGTTTTGGTGTTTCTTGATGAACCTTCTCTGTCTAATTATCAGCCCTTTATTTTTAGGCCTCCTGGTTTTAGTCTCTCTAGTTGATCTCTCTTTTCTCCTTTGTTCAGCTACCATAACCTGTTGGAATGTGGGCTAATCTGTATCTGTCTGGGAGTTCAGGTTTGTTTTTTGTGGGGGAGGTTCTTAGGATATATAACCAAATTTTTATTTAATTCTGAAATCCTGTCAGTCACAAATGCTCCTGATTTCCTTCATCCTTCACTCTGGAACTTTTATGYGGATACACATGTCACCCTCATCTCTTAACCTCACTGCAGCTTTCAGTGGGTTGTCTGTCCTTCTGTGCCATCTTCTTAGTGATTTCCTTGAAATGGGCCTTCCCATTCTGTGAGTCCCTCTCTGGCTCTGCAAATCAGAGCCAAACCCTTCCATAATGTTAAATTTAGGAGTCGCCTCTGTTTTGTTCATTTCTAGGAGATAGAATTTGTTTTCAAAATTTTCAGCCCCAGTTTTGTGATTTCTTAAMTGCTTTTTTACTGATAACTATATACACAGACATGTTTCTTTGATGCCTTCAAGTATTTAAATATATTTACGGGTGTGGTCTTTTTTGATATTGCTCCAGTAGCTTAAGGTTTACCTGGTCCATCCCTCTCACTGTGCCTTGCTCATGTCCATCGTGGGTCTTCGCGTGACCACGGAGCAAACTGTAGTGGGACTTTT
>BDUI01007313.1:55820-65826 GCA_002335545.1 Apodemus speciosus
AATACACTTGGTGTCTTGGTGTTCAGGAATAAATGATCAGCTTAAAACTTTTTTGAATTCAGAAAATGGATATTTGATAAAGACTATTTTTAGAAACAAAAAAGAATTCTCAGCATAGCCTTCTATGGAACATTACAAGTAGAAATTCAATCCTTTGCCAACATGTCTACAGTTTAGTGGGTATTTTTTTGACACTTAGCCTTTGACAAAGTCCTCTATCATCAGGCAATTTTGGAACTTGCTATCATCTGCTTATACACAATGATTTTATAAAGCCCTTATAGTTGATGGCTTGATGTTCTCCATTTTAAAGTTTCCTTTGTATTTTTTATTCAGGGTCCCTTTGGGTTTGAAACTTGATCACTTCTGCAAACACTGATATTTCAGTTTTGTTTTGTTTTTTAAATCTAAAGCRTCATAGGAATTCTGGGGAGGAATTTAGAAGGAATAGCATAGGTGTTCTGGTTAGAACACTTTGAGAACCCATTAGGCACCTGGGTATCTCTGAAGATGGAAGTTACCTACACAGTCTCTGATAGCTAGCTCTCCATGACCTACAAACATGCTGCTATCTAAGATAGCCAGTTGAACCATGGAGACTCAAGGAAATGCAATCCCTTGGAGTTATACAATACACAATCTACATGTCCACACAAGCCTAGTGGTCAAATTCATAACTCCGTTTGAACCACCACCACACTGTTATCTCATGTGAACAGAGAGCTCTCTCTTCCTGAAGAACATTGAAGCCTAAATTTTTCTCATTTTGGAAAAAAAAAAGGCATTCAGGGAGAAAGGTAATTATTTTATCCTCCTTCCATGTGTGCTAAACATCTCTGAGCCACTTTAGAGTTCGTCACAGCCTTCCTGCACTGGACCTTCCTTCTCTGGACTCTGACACTCTGACTAATCTCGTGACTATTAACTGATCAGTTTGCTGACTCTTTACAATGCATGTGGGTCAGAGTGCTGGACTCTCAGAGGGCAGCAGGGTGAGAGATGGAGGCCTTCAGAGTGGTGGGCTTACGTTAAAGCTGGAAGAATGGGGGGGTCTGCCAAGATAGAGAAAGCCGTGGAGAACCAGCTAGCTCCTGCAAAATGAAGATATTTTTCCTTTTATATATTTTATTTTCCTTTTATATTTTACTTCCCTCTAAGCAACCTAGTTATAAGGAACAGTCACCTTAATTGCTTTTCATCTGTGTTGATTAGACCGTGAGTCTGTGGAGAGAGGAATCCTCTAACACATTGCAATAACTTTGGACACAAGATACTGGGGGAGAATGGGTATTTTCACATCGATGACAGAGTAACAATTCTGTGATTTTTTTTTACATGTGCCATAGACTTTTCTATTACCCTACCATCCACAGGTCCAACCTTCCCATCTCTTCCAGGAGTATGGAAAGAAAGCCCCAAGTTGATAATGATTCTCGTGGGCTATTCTCCTTAGCTTGCATCTGTAGAGCTGTTTTTGGTTCATTTCTTGAAATTAGGAGTGTCTTTAGTCTACTAAGGGTARGGTAACCAGGCTTCAGACATTCCATAAGCCAACCAAAAAGTGTTCACACAAATATTAGATTCAAATAAATGACTCTAAACCCCAGGTATATAGTTATATAAATCAATTATTGTAATCACCAAGTAATCCTCAAGCTGTCTTTTGAGGTAAGATGGTAGAGGACCCGGAAGCCTTTCCAGGTGCAGAGTGAAGCAAGTGTTGGATTGACAAAATTCAGGCTAGAAGGGCAGAGCCTGCTGATGAACGATCTTGAAGAATGGCTGCTTTTGTGGTCAACGTAACAGGATATTCCAGAGAAGAGGGCCTGAGACACAATTCCACTCTCATGATCATTTTTACATATCTGTTTCCCTTTGATAATAGGAAATGGTGACTGAAGCATCTACACACCTTTTTGAAGCTACAGAAAAAAGGTTTTTCTTCAGAAATATATCTATATTAATTCCTGAGAGTTGGGCAAATAATCCCAAGTACAGGAGGCCAAAACAGGAGAGTTACAAGCATGTAAGTATCAATTTATTTTTATTTTATTTTATTTTATTATTTTATTTTATTTTATTTTTGTCTAACAACAACAAAAACTGTTTTCTGGTGCTTACTAGTTTTGTTAGAAATTTATTGATTCAGACTTTTTCCAACTTTTGTCTTTTCTGCTCTTCAAGTGTTAACAATCTTTTTAAACATTCCCAGGCTGATGTTAAAGTTGCACCTCCCGCCCTCAAAGGCAGAGATGAGCCCTACACCAGGCAGTTCACACAGTGTGGAGAGAAAGCAGAATACATCTACCTCACCCCTGACTTTGTACTGGGGAGAAAACAAAATGAATATGGAGATTCAGGTGGGGAATCTGGGTAAAACATTGCACGTTTGCAACAAGCAACCCTATAATCTATCAAGTGAGCAGATTGGAACAGAAATCCTTGGGTCCAAGTCTTGATTCCTCTATTAGCTTTGTGACGATAAACAAATGACTTATTTTCAGGTGCTTATTCGAAATCATTTAAATTTTCTCAAAATTCACCAAATTCTTGAGGTAGTAGTCAATGTAATCTACATAATCTAAATAGCACATCTATATCTTTCTTCAATATCAACTCCTTCAGGATCATTTTTAGTCTGTTTTTTTTCCCTAATGTTGCACCCTCATAATATCTATACAGCAGAGTTCCATACATCTGATTAGGCTGTTGACAGGGGTGTTACTTAGCAAGCCATAAAGTAAAATGTGAGACCTTTAACTCCCCAAGAACTGAAATCAAATCCTAGTTGACGGTGACTGTAGTACATGCTCTATCACGTTTCATTGACTTAACATGCTGTGGAATAAAAATAATGATATTCTGTACAGCAATGAGTACCACTTAATACAAACGCCTTTTAATAAACAAAATATAAACATTAAGAGTTAGGGAAAACCTAAGCCCAAATGTAATCTCTCTCTCTCTCTCTCTCTCTCTCTCTCTCTCTCTCTCTCTCTCTCTGTCTCTCTGTCTCTCTCTCTTTCTCTGTGTGTGTTTCCCTGGAGACTTCCATGTTCACTGCACCCCAATCTGAAGGCATTTGTCAGCTGAAACACATCATCACTATCAGTTGACTGGGAAGTGTGGAGTGCTGGTAGGGAGCAGGAGTCACCAATGACAAATTCTAAGGTATTTTTGAGTGGCGTCCTAAGGCCTCTTCCTGTGACATTCGTTTTTTTGATTTGGGCTTATGTATAGGAAGTCTTTCACAGTTCCACCCTGATTATGACCATGTTAATCCCATGAACTGGGGTTCCAGACCGACAAAGAAGAAGAAGAAGTACTGGTACACTTTGATCCCTCAATACTTCCTGATTGCTGAGATGATGTGCATCTCACTCTTCCACCATCATGCCCCCTACCCCCCCAGCTCAGTCATGCAGACTATAAACTCAAATCGTGAGCCTACATAAATGCTTCCTTTTGTAAGTTGTCATTGTCAGAGCAGTAGGTGACTCATCCAGATGTTCAGTGAAAAGCAGCCAGAGGTGAAGGTTTAATGTGTCCCTTTTCTCTTTGCAGCTTAGCTACAGTTCTTTAAATTTCAGAGTCTCTTCCTAAGGATTTAATAGATTAGCACTCAGCCAACAGATTATCTAATCAGTCAATCCACTAACATTCATTGAGGGCCGGATATAAAACACATCTTGCTGCTTACTCTGAGGGATGCGAAATGAATACGTGAGTGTGAGTTTTGTGCCAACAAAGTCTTTTTGAACAAGTGGAAGTAAGCTATGGAAAGTGCTGAGCACTTGTGTGATGTAAGCCCTCTGTGTATGGTGTCTACTGATGGTCCACCATTGCTGCTCCAGTTATGTGCCCCCCAACTCCTTTGAGCAAGTTAAGGAGTTCTTCTAGGCCTCAAGTTCCTCTTGGGGAAGATGGAGATGACGTGGTAGCTTTTGTTCTCTAAATGTGTCATGATTCTTACATAAGATCACATTTGGAAAACTGCTTTAAACACTAAAAAAATGGGACAAAATTTAAGGAATGAGCAGTTATTTGCTGGGGAGAGGGAAAAGGGCTTAATTCCAAGTGAATGGAAGAAATCATATCCTCATGTTGTAGCTCCTGCTCTTGGACCAGGCCTGGGACTAGGTCTTGAGTGATATCTGTTACACCATCCACTTCCAGGTCTCTAGGTGTTTGAGTGACTGATTATGCTGTTTAAACTGTAGTTTGTTATAACTTTGTTTAAACTGTAATTTGATACAATCACTTGAGAGAAGAGTCCTTTTTTTTTTTTTTTTTGGAGACAAGACCTTGCTATGTAGCTCTGGCTGGCCTTGAACTCACTCTGTAGACAAAGCTGGCCACAACTTCACAGAGACCTGCCTGCCTCTGTCTCCTGGGTAATTGGATAGTAGGCATGCACAACCATGCCCAGCTGAGAAGAGGGTCTCCATGAGGAATTATCTATACCAGATTGGCCTGTGAGCAAGTCTGTGGGGACTGTCTTGATCATTCACTGATACAGGAAAATCTTCCCTGAATTTGGCCATTATCATCTCATGGCCTCTACCTTGGGATGCACAGGGGTGGGAAATGCTAGCCGAATACTGACTGGGTAAACAAGAGTGGTTATTCTCATCGCTCTTGACTGTGGATGTAATGTGACTTGCTGCTTGAATTCTTGGCTCCCCCACACCACAGAGTGTAGCTGGGCACTGTAAGCCCAACACACCCTTTCCTCCCCTCTGTTGCTTTTTATCTGGGTGTCACAGCAACAGAGCGCAATGAAGACATTGAAGACGGAAGTCATGGGAAAGGATGAGGTTGATATTGGTCTCAAGTTTTGCTTCCCAGCTAATAAGGCTATCCACATGCTCATTCGCTCAACATTTCCCGGTGGAATCATGACAAAACAAAACAAAACAAAACAAAACAAAACAAAACCAGACCATTTTCCCAATCTTCTGATTTTCCAGAGAATCTTACTCAAGGAATGTTCTCTTTCAATTTTACTGTCTAGCAAAGCAGGCAGATGCCAATGGCTACGACACAACTGGGTCCCTGTCACCTCTGAAAGTGATTCCGGACTTTGTCTTTGAACTGTAGCTGCTGCCTTCTGAGGAYCATGGGCTGGGCTGCTGGAGATGTCGCAGTAAGGCTYCCCTGGGCACATGGAAGGGTTGTGGTGGCTGGCCGAGCTCCTSAATCTATGGTGATGGTTATGGAACTCTGGAAGGTGTTATGTAATGGTTCACTAATATGCATACGTTTTTATCACCCATCTAAGGGAATTAAAGTCCCTCATTAAAACAAAATGCCGACTCTCCACAGTTTTAGCCCTCATAGGAGACTGCCCAGGTAAGGAAAGGTATTTGGGCTACTTGTCCCTACCTCTATTCCTCCCATGTTTTATCTGTCTCCTGGGTTTGCTTTCTGTAATTACTGTGACACCGTTGCCCTGGCTTCTCTATAAACTCTGTCCTAGCAGTGAACAGACCCTTCTAGAACTTTTCATTTCCACTGGAAAACAAAGTTTTTGAATCTTGAGGACTAGAATTTTCTGAATTTTATTCCGAATAAAGGAGAAAACGTAAAAGGTGAAATCCACAATGTGGATTTCTAAGTTGGTCACAGCCAATTGTCTGTTTTACTCCTTCTCTGGATGTCACTGTAACCACTGCAGAGCCAGGATGTGCTTCACTCTTGAGTCCTGGACTTCCGTCTCACAGTTTTCTAGTTTTCTGACCTGGTTGATAGTGCCCTGACAGTTTAGATACTTTTAAATCTTAAGACAAAGTCAATAAACAGAATAACCCTCCCCAGAGTGATTATTCTCTAGGAAAGGAGAGCATGAAAGACAGTAGCTACATATGGAGAACAGTATCTGACATGGTAGTTATTAGCATGACACTCAGATATGATGTATTAGTAAAAGGGGTCTGCTGTCAAGCTCCTTTGAGACCATGGTTCCTGAGACCTGCTCTCAGTCAGGCAGGTGTGGTAATGGCCCCAGCATAGGTCCATTTGGAAGACACAGGGGACTGCTATGGGTGACTGACCAAAGGATTCACCCTGGCCAAACCTTCCTTAGAACCAAAATGTGGTCCAAGGTCCTTCCTCTTCATTTCTTCCCCAGTCTAGGCCTGAAGACCCCCATAAATCATTAGTTACCTCCCCCAGGAAATCTAATCCTACCCTGAAATCTGGTTCTCATCAGACTGGCATGGTCAGGAACCTGAGAGAGACATGAGACTGGTGGTTCAAGTGTGCCAGTCTTTCAGGTTAGACACTTTCTGTCTCTGCTTGAYCCTGGTGGTCCAACCACTAACTGCTAGGTTAGCTGGCCAACTGGAACCAGCTTCTTTCTTCTCATGGAGATTATTTTTCCTTTATTCAGGGCATCTGCCTCCCTGGAGAGACATTAACACTTAGCTGCTTCAGGCYGGGTGCTTGATTTCAGGAACACAGCCAAGACAGCTCATGTAGGTCCATCCACATTATATTATTTATGCCTCTTTGGCAACCTAAGAGGACCAGGAGCTCTGAAAGTAGCAAAATAAACAAAAGAGTCAAAACACAACATCTTGTCTGAGAAACACTGAAAAGGGTAGAGTTGTGGTCACAGCCCAGTCAACAGTATGCTGGTTGTTCGGTAAAGCAAAATAAAATTCCATCTCTGTCCACAGCTGTGTCAGAGATGGAATGCAGAGACAAAGTATGCACTCAGACACCTGTCAACACAGCAACACCCAGGGATGGGAGAAGCTCACTTTCCATAAGCCTATTCAAAATTTTATAATGGAATGATTTAAAAACACCTTCGGCTGTGTTCAACTTAAAACTCTTTCTTATGTACAGTTTGGCATATAACTACATATGGCCCTGGGTACGCAGTCCGGCCACAGCTCCAAAGCTCATGATCAATTGTGTGTTGGTGTTTAAACATAGCCATCTCTGAGAAAAGGGCTCTGATGTGTAGTAGTGTACTGCTTGCTGAATGTATCATTGTGATGTCACTGAATACCTGCTTGGTCCCATGGGGGGCCTAATGTCACTCTTATTCTAATTTTCTCTGCCCTTTTTGTTTTCTACCCTTTGGAGTAGCCAAGGATATCTCTGGGAGTGAAACATTATCTTACATCCAGGACTTCTTGTCAAACTTAAGTTCATGTCAATGTCAATGTTTCCTTACAGCTAGGACTTCCTAAGGTGTTTTATATAGCCTGTATCTTCAACATGCTCCAAACACACACTGTTAAAGGTTTGGGTCCCAGGTGCTACTATAGGAAGCTGGTAGAACCTCAAAGAGGCRGGACCTAGTGGGAAGAAGTTAGGCCACTGGGCATGTGCCCTTGAAAGATATAGTGAACTCCTTCTTCTCTTCCATTGGGTTTCTGTGGTTTATAGAGAGGCAAGCAGCCTTCTCTATCATGTGTTCCAACCATAATGCACTGTGTTGTTACTAGACCAAAACCAAGGTGGCCAAGCGACCATGGACAAAGACCTCTGTAAATCGTCACATTTTTTAAAAATTTATCCTATATTTTTAGATAGAATTTGTTAGAATTTAAAGAGCTAACACAATAAAAGAGCTGCCTTGTTTCCTAGTGTAAAATATCCATTTACATGGGATGAAAATTGTTATAATAATGATGAGGCCTAGAATGACAGGAGAAATGCTTTTCTCCTATCAATATCYAGTCTTGCTTCTCTGCTATAAGAAGCTGCTTCAACACTCAAGGTATCTGAGCCAATCAAGTTTGAGGTCAGCTCTCCAGTTAACTTTCCAGTCCGATAATAAGTAGATGARAACATTGCTGTTGGAGCTATGGACTGCTTGGAGGATTTAATAAAGCTATCATTCTCACTATAGAAACACACAGCAGCACTTCAAAGCATGCCTACAATTTCACGAAGGTCATGGATGCCCCTTCCCACTCCATTTCGTTCTTGAGACCGAAGAACATATATTCTAAAATGACCTCACGGGACTCTTTTTCTCTGTATCTGTCGCCATTTGAACATATCCCTATGAGTTTCTATGTGTTGGAAACTTAATCCCTGACTTCATATGCTAATGGTATTTGAAAGTGTAGCCTCTGGGACGTAGTGGAATGAGATGAGGTCATCCAGAGGGCGGTCTATCAGCGTGGCTTTATGGCTTCTCTTCAGATAGGCCTGGAGAGATGGCTCAGCTATTAAGAGCACATACTCAGAGTTCAGTTCTCAGTTCCCCGTCTGGTGCCTTTCAACTCCTTTAACTCAAGTTCCACTACATCTTCTCCTGGTCTTCCTACTGAGTATTGCTCTCATGGTCAAATACCTACACTGACAATCCTCTCCTCTCTTCCCCATCCCCCACCCACAGATAACTAAGAACAAATACAGGAATAGAAGATTTCTTTATGTTATGATTTCGTGTGTGTTAGTGTTTTTCAAGCATTTGTGTGTGTATCCCATGCATGCCTCGTGCCTGTGGAGGTCAGAAGAAGAAATTGGGTTCCCCTGGGACTAGAGGTACATAGGGGTGTGAGCTACCAAGTGTTCCGGGAATCAATCCTGGATCCTTTGCAAGAGCAGCAAGTGTTCTCTAACTGCTGAGCTATCTCTCCAGATCTTTTGAGATAACAAGATCTTTGGAGATAGCACCCTTACTGTGTCAGGTTCATGTGGTAGCCTCCATCAAGCTGACTCCAGGAAGGTCCTGGCTAGATGCTGAGCACTCCTGGACTTCTAACCTCTGTCACCACCAGCTGAATGAACTTTTCTACAGAAATTACCTGGGCTACACTATTCTGTTACAGCAACAGAAAATGGGGTAAGAAAATACCCAGAAGTTCCCATAGCTAAGCTAGAAAGTCCCCGGGAGAATTTTCCCCCAAGAAATTCAAGAGCTCTGTTAGTGAAAACATTCTTTATAAGATTTATTCCAAACAAGCCTGTGGGATCCAACAAAGATTTTTATCCTCCTTCTTTTTAAACCCTGACATTATGCTGTGCACAGACATGCCTATACACAGAGGTCTCTGCCTTCCCTTAGGATTCTGTAAATTGTCCAAGTAATTAGCATGGGCCAGGGTTGCAGTGTTTTCAAGCTGCTGGTTTTGCAGGGGTGAATGCTGATTAATGAGCAGACATACGTGGAAGTGTCAGGCACGGTGATGGGCATACCGAGAGCCAGGAAGGGCTCTGGGATTCGAGGTCCTTGGATGAGAAGAGCTGTGAAGTACAAAATAGTCTTATTAAAAATGCATGCTGTTGAGGAAGAAACCTTTAAGTGACCTCATTTTTGTTCCATTCTAAAAGATTTCCTACTCCGGCTGGCCTCCCGTGAGTGGATTAGGTCACTTTTTTCTTTTCTCTTCCAAGCATCCTGTTTCTTTTAATTTCTGCTGAAATCATCCTCACCCTTGGGGTGTGCCATCTTTTCAGAGAAATGAACTCTTCAGTCTTCTGCCCAGGCCTCTGCAGAGCGAACATGCCCTAATGACTCTGATTTCTTTAGTACCAGGTGGGACAAATTCCACCACATTGATCTTTGGGGATTTTGATGTGTTTTTCATTATTCATTGTTAGTGTTTGGTTTTATAGGGATTTCAACTGTTTTTTGTTAACTTGTTTACAGTTAAAATGATCATGAGACTTCCCAGAAAGCTTAATGTTAAGGAAAGCATTATCCTGTTGGTTCACTCCAGATCAGGTGCCTTCTCCATCATCAGGAAACATCAGACACAGAGTCCAATGCCCGAGACTAAGAAGTGACAGTTCTCTACGTCAGGGGCACAGTGGTGACATCCACCCTTAGAGGCACCACAGAAATAATTACACTTGAAATACTCRGCACAGGCAAGACATGTGAGATACCTTAAAAACTTACAGGGAGGGAGCACCAAGGATGTTTTTTGGGGATGGGACAATATAATGTTAATAGAAAAGTGTCGCCGGGCAGTGGTGGCGCATGCCTTTAATCCCAGCACTTGGGAGGCAGAGGCAGGCGAATTTCTGAGTTCGA
>BDUI01007315.1:63463-75698 GCA_002335545.1 Apodemus speciosus
GATACCAAAACCACACAAAGATCCAACTAAGAAAGAGAACTTCAGACCAATATCCCTTATGAACATTGATGCAAAAATACTGCATAAAATTCTGGTCAACCGAATTATACTACTTGTTAATCTTTCCTGATCTCCTCCTATGCTGGTGAACTTCATAGCCACACCTTTGCATATTAATGAGCCAGAAATCACAAGTTTTGAAATCTTAACTTCTCTCTTGTTACTTAGTCACTTTGAGTTCCTTTTCCATTACAGTCTCAGGACACAGAAAGTTCTATATTTGGGTGACCTCCATGTTTATGTCTCTAACTTGGACTGCTCAGTTGACTTTTATGTAGCCATCTAACTGTCAGTCCATTCTTTCAACTTCGACATGTAATGGGAATTCTAGACATTTTAGAAGTAGCACTCCCTGAGTCCCACAACTCAGATTTATTGTTCCTGAAGTTGTCTACATTTTCTCAACAGCAACCTTAGCTTTCCATTTCTCAAACCAAAAATGTTCATGTCCATTAGTTTTTATTTTCACTTCTGTCACAGGTTTTTACTGCTGTGAAGAGACATGATAACCAAGGCAACCCTTGTAAGGACAACATTTAATTGGGGCTGGATTACAGGTTCAGAGTCTCAGTCCATTATCATCAATGTAGGTAGCATCCAGGCAGACATTATGCAGTCAGATCTGAGAATTCTACACCTTGATCTGAAGGCTGCTAGCAGAATACTGGCTTCAGGGCAGCTAGAGGACGGTCTTATTTCCCAGACCTACAGTGACACACTACTTCAAGGTCACATTTACTCCAACAGTGCCACACCTTCTAGTAATGCCACTTCCTTGGCTGAACTTATACAAGCCATCACACCTCCTAAGCCACATCCAGTCCACATTGTCATTCTGCCTTCTACGGTGTCTCCAATTCTATCTACTATACCTCTTAGAATACTGACAAGATAACACAATCATTTCCTGGATTATAGCAACATTTTCAAAATGGTTGTCCTCAATCTGCCTTTACTCTAATTCTGATTAACTTATCCAGAGAGCAACCAGAGTAATTTCTTCAAGACATATGGGACATCTGGGGGGCGGGGAATCCAGAAAAAGGGAAATGAAATGTAAATAAAGAATATATCCAATAAAAAAGGCACCTTTTACGATAGACACAATTTAAGAGAAATAAACTTTGAATCAATATCAAAAGCCAAAAAAAATATAGTTATCGCCATACCAACTCCTTCAAAGTCACAGTATCTTCTCAGCTAGCTGAAAGTACTGATACAATGTAATGATCAAACAGGTTAATTTTATACTGTAGAATTATGAAAACTTACAGAAAGTCAAAAGGCTTATTAAATAAAGCGTTGAAGATATAGATGGATACTATGATTATTAACAGGAAAAATCTTTGTGGAAGTCTCTAGCCAGTCTTTAACATGTGAAACTAAACAACTAGTAAATAAAACATCATACCATAACTGATAACCGCCYATGAATCCATATCATGGAAATACAGTTAACATAGTGGATAATACTAAACAATGGAAGGTCAAAGACTGGAAATAAGTCACTATCCATACAAAGATGAGAAAAAACATTTTTATATTAATTAAGAAAGGTGTATGTAGCCTGAACATACACATCAGTTTTGGATAGATTACAGACAATCTAAATTTGACTACAGACTTGTTTTGTGAAAAAAAAAAAAAAAAACGCGTGCTTTAAAGTAAAACATTTAGAGTTCCTGCGAGGACGCCTCGCCAGTGACAGCGATGGCAGCGGAGTCGGCGCCCCAAGTTGTGGAAAAGCTGCAGGTGCGCCTGGCTGTGAACCCGGACCCCAAGAAGCTATTGAAATATTTGAAGAAACTTTCCATCTTACCTATCACAGTAGACATTCTTGTGGAGACTGGAGTGGGGAAAACAGTGAACAGCTTTCGGAAACATGAGCAAGTAGGAACTTTTGCCAGAGACCTGGTGGCCCAGTGGAAAAAGCTGGTTCCAGTAGAGCGAAATAATGAGGCTGAGTATCAGGATTTTGAGAACAGTTCCCGTAAGCGTCCCAGAGATGCTCTTCAGGGGGAGGAGGAGTTGGAGGGGAGCTACCTGGAAAGCCTCTGGCAGCCGGTCCTACAACCCTGAGCACAGACAGAAAAAAAAAAAAAAAAAAAAAAAAAAAAAAAAAAAAAAAAAAAAAAAAACAAAAAAAAAAAAAAAAAAAAAAAAACTTTCCGAGCCTGAAAGGCCTCACAAAGTGGCTCACAGTCAGGAAAGGAAGAGGTGTCACAAAGTATCACCACCATATTCTTCAGACCCGGAGTCGTCTGACTGTGGCCATGTTCAATCCCTTCCACCTTCAAGTCCTCATCAAATGTATCCAGACCTCTTCAGGTCCCCAGAGGAGGACCAGGAGCCCATCATCTCACACCAGAAGCCCGGAAAAGTCCACAGTAATACCTTTCAGGACAGACTAGGGCTTAGTCACCTGGGTGAACACCAAGGGAAAGGGGCCGTGAGTCAAAACAAGCAGCACAAATCTTCCCACAAGGAGAAACGCCCTGTGGATGCCAGAGGGGATGAGAAGATCTCTGCTGTGGGCAGAGAGAAGTCATACAGAGCCTCTTCCAAAGAGGAGAGCCGAAGGCTGCTCTCCGGGGACAGTGCCAAGGAGAGGCTGCCCGCTAGTGTTGTCAAGAAAGAGAAGGACAGAGAAGGCAACAGTCTCAAGAAGAAGTTTTCGCCTGCCTTAGATGTTGCTTCAGACAACAACTTCAAAAAGCCGAAACACAAGGACTCCGAAAAAACCAAGTTTGACAAAAACAAGCAGAGTGTAGATGGTGTGGACTCAGGACGAAGGACAGGAGACCCATTGCCCAAAGCCAAGTTTAAAGTACCCAACAACCTGAGGGTTTAAGAGGGGAAAGTAAGAACTAACTCGGATCAAAAGTCACCAACCAGGCTCGCTCCCAAAAGTAGAGGAGACAGACGTGGATGATGAGTTTGAGCAGCCCACCATGTCGTTTGAGTCATACCTCAGCTATGACCAGCCCTGGAAGAAAAAGTAGAAGGTTGTGAAAACTTCCAGTTCAGCACTTGGAGAAAAAGAACTTAAAAAAAAAAGACTCTAAAAGTACTAGTAAAAACTTGAACTCGGCTCAGAAATTACTTAAGGTGAATGAAAACAAGCCAGAGAAGTTGCAGCCAGCTGGAGCCGAACCCCTCAGGCCTCAAAAGGTCCCCAGTGATGTGCTGCCAGCATTGCCAGACATCCCCTTACCTGCCATACAAGCCAACTACCAGCTACCGTCCCCTTCCTTCCCTCGAGTCGATTCCCTCCTTTCAGTCAAAGCGAAAAGCTTTCTCTTCACCCCAGGAAGAAGAAGCTGGGTTCACAGGACGCAGAATGAATTCTAAGATGCAGGTGTATTCAGGTTCCAAGTGTGTCTATCTCTCCAAAATGATGACCTTGCACCAGCAGTGCATCCGGGTGCTTAAGAATAATATTGACTCTATCTTCGAAGTGGGAGGAGTCCCCTATTCTGTCCTTGAGCCTGTCTTGGAGAGGTGTACACCTGATCAGCTCTACCGAATAGAGGCATGCAATTATGTATTAATTGAGGATACAGATCAGTTGTGGAAAGTTCACTGTCACCAAGACTTGAAGGAAGAAAGAGCAGAAGAGTATGAGTCCTGGAGGGAGATGTACCTGAGGCTTCAGGATGCCAGAGAGCAGCGCCTGCGCCTGCTCACAAACAACATCCGGTCTGCACATGCCAATAAGCCGAAAGGACAACAAGCAAAGATGGCCTTTGTTAACTCTGTGGCCAAGCCACCAAGAGATGTCTGATGGAGGCAGAAGTTTGGAACCGGGGGAGCAGCTGTCCCTGAGAAAGTCAGGATAAAGCCAGCACCATATACAACAGGACGCAGCCATGTTCCTGCCAGCAGCAGCCACTTCCACTCCAGCCCTGAGGAGCTGGCCTACCATGAGCCCAGTGCGAGCAGTGCCCACTTAGCTCCTGTGTCCAGCAGTTCTGTGTCCTAGGACCCCAGGAAACCAGCTGTGAAGACAATTGCCCCAATGATGGCCAAGACCATGAAAGCATTCAAGAACAGAGTCTCCTGACGGTAAACAGGACTTGCCTTGGAGGTTGAGTCTGGAAGCAGGAATACAGGGACAGTGGGGAGAGGAGGCGATGTCCACAGAAGATCCATATCTTCTAATTTGTGGAACTTTTGGCCTCTGACTCCTGCACAGTTTCAGGTGTTCCCCTGTGTATGTCTTAGCCCTGCACCCTGCTTGCAGCACAACTGAGATTTCTGAAGACAGGATGAACCTCAGTCCTACTGAGGACTTTAAGATCAGTTAAACTTTCGTTGCTAATTAGCTTCTTTGTAAACTATAAGACATAGTTTTAATTAATAAATATTGCCCCCAGATGTAATATAATAAAAAAGAAAGTAAAATATTTAAACTCTTATTTTCCTTACCTAGCAGAAAGTTTAGGAGTCTATCTTTATTTGAAAATTCAGATATGAGGGATTTTTTTTAGCAAGAGCAAACTGTACAAACTACAAATAAAATTATAATATATTAAGTTTTATTAAAAATAAAACTAATTCTCATAAAAACGTATAAGAACAATTGTGAAAGTCATTTGGAATATATGTTCAACAATTAGACTATAAAACATTTAACCATTCTCCTACTAGCCTTAGGATTGATAAAACAATCAGAAATGTAAAAATTATAAACAATCACTTCATAGAGGGGAAAGACAATTGAATGAGAACTAGACACATATCTTCCTTTAAAAAAAAGCAACAAAATACAGCTCATACTGACAAAAATTAAACTCTTACGTTTCTGATACAGATGGCACATATCTTCCTTTAAAATAAAAGCAACGAAATACAGCTCATACTGACAAAAATTAAACTCTTACGTTTCTGATACAGATGGATATACTCGGCTGTAGTCACTCACATATTTATGAGAAACATGAAATGATATCATTTCTTTTAAAATATGCTGAATTATCCGCAACACTGGAAGTTTTAACCATGTTATAAAGTTAAGAGATGAGTGAAGGCTGCAGGCATTAAGCATCAGTAGCCATGGGAGAAGTATCTGGCACTAACCATTCTAGTGAAGTCCTTGACTTGTATATACTTCACAAAGAGTTGGGCTCAACACTTTAAATTTTTTAAAATATGTAAATATAGTTTGAATATTT
This sequence comes from Apodemus speciosus, assembly GCA_002335545.1. Taxonomy (NCBI): domain Eukaryota; kingdom Metazoa; phylum Chordata; class Mammalia; order Rodentia; family Muridae; genus Apodemus; species Apodemus speciosus. The sequence goes on from BDUI01007315.1 coordinate 68,698, forward strand.
GCATAGAATCACAGAGGTAAATGCATTTCCTCTGAAGAAACACAAGTGATTGGAATTTGGATTTGGGTCAAGTTCCCCAGAAATTAAGCAGCTTCTGAAACAAAGTATCAATGTCAGGAGGAGATTATAACCTGACCCTACATGTTATCGTATAGCAGGCAACCACATCAGAGTCCAGACCAACTGCTTCAGAGTAGAGGGGCCATTGCAATGCCTGGTGATTGTTCCAGGTGAAGGTATATTTAGTTCTTCTCATTGTTTAGATGTGAGGTGGGCTTTTCCTCACTTAAAAGCACATCCCAGTTACATTTAACCATTTCTGTTTTGTTTAAAAAAGAAAAACTCAATGAAACTTTTACAAGTTAGGCATCAATTTAAAAAGAAACCAAACCATGATCATTAGAGTTATCTAGAAAGGTATAATATACATTTATTTTAGTGATTTTCCCTAAGGCGTTATTTTCTTTTTGACTTCATGCTTAATTATATAAAGTAGAAAGCATTAAGTTGAATAGTTTTCCTATTTCAATGTATTGTCATGGAAATATTTATACAACTCTGATGAATAGCTAAAGTCTTTAAGCCATACAATTAATGCTAGATGACAGTTTTGAAATTAAGCTCCTAGTTCCTTTACAACTCTGATACGTTTTAAGTTTGTTACTTAAAATAAGCAACAGCTGATGATATTTGTAGCCGCACTTCACATCTGTCCATGTTCTAATCCACTAAAATTCTGCAGGTCCCTGGGCTACAAAAGTCTCTGCTGTATTGGGGAAATGTGAGCCTCTGCATGCATTTGTGACCAAAATGCTCCCACCTCTTTCAAATAGGTAACACGGAGAATATTTTAAAGACATAGTGAGGATCCAGCTCTTTGTGTTTTAGTGCTTTCTTGTAGGCACACCTTTTCCATATTCACAGAGAGTTCTCACTTGTGAGCAATCCTTGGTGTCATTTGGTCCCTTCTTTCACTCATGCCATATGGAACTGTTTATATGAGACAGAATCCCAAACAAGTAATCAGTAGTCATACTACATTTCAATTATTCAAGATATCTCTACATAACTATGATGTGAATAATGGTAGGTTTATTTACAGTCCATCAATTTTCATTGTGATATCTGAAATAACATAATCTCACCCCCTATGCTGTCCATTGTAAGTAGCACAGATTTAAAAAAATGTGGTTTRGGGATGTGAAAAGGATTTAGAGATTTTGAAGCTTATCAATATTTTTGTGTTCCTTCTAGAAAGTAACTCCTAGTTCTGGACACAATTAAAAATTAATTCTGTTTTTCATATTGCTCTAAGAATTATGGCCTTCTCTGCTTAATTAGAAGGATTGAATTCTAATGTTTATATTTCAAAATGAGTTAACAAATGACAAAGAATTATCTCTGACTCTCATCACACCAAACTGTTTTCCTAGGCTGTTGACAATCTGTTCTGGTGAAAAGGCTCATTTGTTTATGCATCAAAGACTTATCAACTGAGTTAATTAAGCATGTAGCAGAAAACATCTTTGTGACAATCACTAGGTTGCAAATAACTGCATGCAGAAAATTTGATGAGCACCAGGAGGCCAACATTCCCAGCTCCTATAGTTCTTTGGGGTGTGCTGGCACAGTGCACGAGGACTGTGCAGAAGAGCAGAGCAGCAGAGGAGAGCTAGCCGACAGACTCCATATTTGTATTTGAGAAGCTATGTAGATCAGGATCTCCATTCAGCTCTGCTATTGTTGAACCTGTGTACAATAGCGCAGTTGGTATCCACCAGTGGAATTTGAGATCCTATATTTCGAAAGAGAAGCCTTAAGAACTGTGCAAACTATATCACTATCTTGAACAAAAGCACATGCTGCCAGAACCTTTAATTAATTTTATGACACTCATAGGAAGCAGTCAAAGAGAGAAATTTCTGAAACTTTGATTGGGTCACTAAAAGGCTACAATAATTAAATAATGTGCCTATCACACTTGAAATCTCACATCCTCTCAATCATAACACTTAGCTTCTTATAAATTTCCTTTACATTCATCTTCTTAAGGATGTGTATTTTATAAAGTAACAAAKATGGTCTTTATTTCATAAAGTAATAAATACTTAACTTTTAGYTTTAACAGTCATTATAAAATTACTTCTCTTTTTAAATTGGTATATAAATCTCATTTCTTTTTAGAGTAATATTTTTATTGATTATTTTAGAATTTCATATATTCAGACAATGTTCTTTTTTATTAAATTCTCTTTCAACTATTTCCTAATCTCTCCTTGATGCACCCCACGTCATCATATATGCTCATGGTTAAACAACTGTTCCATTTCCTATAATATTAAAGCCCTCATGTATAAGAACATTCTTTAGCCACACAACTAACATTATGTGTCTGTTTGCATATCTGTGTGCATGTCAGCTCATAGGCACTTTGACTCCTACGACCACCCCTGATGTTCTCCTAGGTGTGTCTATAATTAGAAAAATACAACAGCATCATTACTGACAGAATTTTAAAATACCAAATACATTGAGATCCAAATAATTTGCAAACATTTATAAAGTGTCTCAAATGATTTCTTAAATTTATTCATCTCTCATATATTACATCCTGACATCACATTTCCCTCCCTCTTCCTTTTTCTCCTTCTAGTCCAACCCCCACCACCTCCCTTCTCCCCTAGATCCACTCCTCCTCCTTTTCCCACTAGCAAAGGACAGTCCTCCCAGGAATATCCATCAAGCAGGGCATATCAAGTTTCAGTAAGTCTAGGCACATCACATTATATTAAGACTGGAATAAAGTAACACAGCAGGAGGAAAAGACTCACAAAAGGAAGCAAAAGAGTCAGAGTGCCCCTTGCTCTCACTCTTAGAAGTACCACAAGACCAAGCTTCACAACCATAATAATATATACAGAGGGCCTATGTCAGACCCAGACAGGCTCCCTGATTCCTAGTACAGTCTTTGGGAGCATTTATGAGACCTGGTTAGTTAATTCTTTGGGTTTTCTAGTGGTGGATATGATTAGAAATCATATTTCTTTAGGTAAAGGTACATGTAAAGTATAAGAAAACAGGGTATGTGTGGTCTGTCATGCCTGTAATTTTAACTAAGGCAAGAGGATTAGGGGACAGACTGAGCTACATGGTGAGTTCCAGGGCAGCCTGGGCTACAATGTGAGATCCTGGTTGAAAAACAAATAATTCAATGCCCTAATGACACAGGTTCATGCAGAATGCCTAGGTATGTGTGCATAATAAGGAGAAACCTAAGAAAGCTGAGGCCAACAGAAGAAGTCATCTCAACTACTGAGGAAGCATCAAGGAAAATATCAAAACGAAATGTCGAGTACTGGCAGGGATGTCTGAGTGCACTAGAACCCGTTCTGTGAGAGCATGTTGGTTTAAGTTCAGATTCCTAGCACCCGAATAAAAGCTGCTGCATGCAGCTGCACCAAGAACATACTTACAATCGCAGCTATGGTAGAAAGGGTGGTGAATGGACAGAGAAGAATGTAGATTGCTGGCCAGCAAGCCAAAATAATGAGCAAATAAATACATCCAGCTTCATGTACACTCCCTGCCTCTAGGGGATAAGATAAAAATGATAGAGCAGGTCACCTGGCATCCTCTGTGGGACAGATGATGCCCACCCCCAACCACAAACTCTTGCTATTCTTCTAGAGGAATAGAGTTCAATTTATAAGACTCATGTCAGGTGTCCTACAGCCCCAGTAGCACCAGTTCAGATGAATATACTTTTTGTCCTTCTGAGTGAACCTGTACACCTATGGGGCATGCACATGCACTTGCACACGTGTGTGTGCACATGCTCACTCACACACACACTCTCACACACAGACACAGATAAACACATATAAATAACAATGAAGATAAAAATATAAATATGAAAAGAAATAAGGTAAACATTTGTCAATAATTTGGAAGTAAAACAACGTATATGCCATTTTAATATTCTTTCAGTAATGATGCTGTGGTTCTTCTCTAATTATTAGACATGGCTTACAGAACGACAGGGCTGGTTAAAGAGTCATGGTGCTGTTTTAGCCATGGACATACAGACAGATCTCAGACAGACACAATGTTTACTGTGATTAAATCATGTTCTTATACGTGAAGGATTTAAAAAATAAGGTAAGCATGTGAGTAATCTTCAGCCAGTTAGGGGAAAGAGGGTTATAGTCAGTGACCATAAAACTAAGATGCTGCAGATTCTGAGGCATCACAACAGTTAAAAACCATATAAACTCCAGGAAACCTGGTATTGTATACGGACATGAGGGACTCATTTCTGCAGGTCTTGCTTTCATTATCTAAAGCAATGCACTTTGGCATCACTTGTACATATGACCCTTCAACACTAGCAGCATTTGGTTGTGAATGTTCAGCCACCAATAATAGCTAACTGGGGCACCATGCAGTGACATTTGTGAAGGGTTTTCTTTAGGTCCCCTATTACTTTTTTCCTACACGGTACATCAGTTTCTACATACCTCAGTAAATGATTATATGAACAGTTACTGAGMTACCGCATTCTAAAATATAATAACAGTTTACTCTATTTTCATGGTGTATGGACAAGTGGGTAAGTGGGTATGGAGGTCACAGGGTTGATGTCAGGTATCTTTCTCAATTTTTACTTATCCTACTTTTTGAGACAAGGTGGCCTCACTAAGCCTGGAATTCACCAATTTGTCTGGAGTTGAAGGTCAGCAAGCTCCAAGGATTCACCCATCTCTGCCATCAGTACAAGCATTATAAGAGCACGTGGATGATGGGAATGATCAGATCCTCATACTTTATAAACTGAGGCATCGCTCTAACTCCCCAATTGTTTGTGTTTGAGACAATGTGTTCATATGTTTGTGTTCGTATGTTATAATCCAGGCTATCCTCAACTTGCTGATGATGCTCTTGAACAGTACATGCCACATCTCAGCCTCTACAATACTGAGATTRCAGGTGTGCTATGATTGGYTCATCATGCTCAGCAAATGTCTACCAACTGAACTGTGTTCTGAGTCTCACATAGGTGTTAGCATACAAGAAATATTCACGCAGATAAGCTCCATTTTTGGCATGTAATAGACCTCCTTAACTTATACCCCAAGTGAGGGAGCTTTAAATATTAAAGTATTGTNTGATTCTGCCTTACTGTCAGGATTGGGAGCCACTGATGTTAAACAGGAGACAATTAACTCTGGATCTTATAAGCATGCACAACCTGATTCCACACATCTGGGGAGCCGACAGCCTAATGAGGTCCCAGTTGAGGTCCCTGCCACAGCAGCTGCCACACACCACAGGCCAGGAGTCCACAGTGCTTCTCCTGAGGTTTCCTYCTTCTGCTAGGGAAAGCACTTCAATCCTCTCTATTGGGCATACTGCATTTCTAAGGTCGATAACTAAGTTATATAGCACTCTATCTTCTCTCAAAGAAAATTTCTGTTTTTAAGACTAAATTGACATTTTTATTATTTAGTATTTAAAGTGACACTATTATTTAAGTACATATGTTTAAAGAATTAATTGATTGATTCATGGTTGGGTTCCCAGGAAGCAAGCATGTAGGAAACTATAAGTCAATGTTCTTTACAGTAACAGCTATATCTCACTAGTTATGTAGTTAAATAAAACTTGAATATACTATATACTCAAAATAAAGAAATAATATAGTCTAATATGATAGATGTGTTATTTGTCCTAATTATTACTCAATGTACATAAGACTTAGAGTAATATGCTGTGCCCAATGCAGACAAGGGAAGATTGAGTCTTAATTGTAATTGTATTTCATAAATATGTGCATTATGTATTGATCATAGAAAATATTTAAAAATTAAATAGAATASTCACATTCRTTGATAAATGGGTGTTTCCTAGTTTTAAAGCATTAAATGGATGGATGTCATCTCTCTTTCTCATCTTTGACATAAGTAGAACTCTCCACAAGTCAGAGCCAGAACTTTTGTATACATTTAGGTAAGAAACTTTCTAATCTCTCCAAGATGTCTCTATCTACTTTAATGTTTGTAGTTATTATTGGTCTCACCCCAACTCTATCTCTATGTCTATTGTTGTAAACACATGAACACACACACACACACACACACACATCACATCACATACATATAAACAGAAGGATAGTGTAACAGTCTATAAATAGTTTTGAAAACATTGTTTAAAGTTTTCCAAGTGGCAATTTCAATATGGCAAACTGAACTAGGATTTTATGCATATGATATAACAAAACAACGATATAAAATATTTATGTGTACTAGAAATAAAGTTATTTCAATAATTTCAAGGTCTCCTTGTGGTYTCCAATATTTATTCCTTAAAATAAATTGGGACTGACATAATAATGAACTAAAATGCATTTGCATTTATTTTTTCTATAAGTGGTAGGCAAATGATACACTAAAGAATTCTTAGCAGCTTAGTTATTGTAAGATTAATAAATTCATGTGTCTGGATCAGATTATTTAGATGTAGTGGGATAGAGCAAAGGACATAGAAATGGAGAGAAACTGCACATTGTAAGGCATTCTAGAAAGCTGCTTTAATAGGATATGGTGGTTTCAATAAAAAYGGTCCTCATAGGATTTGAATGAAAATGCCCCTCATGTATAAATACTTGGCCCCTAGTTAGTGGTACTAGTTTGCTAAGGATTAAGAGTTGTGACCTTGTTGTAGGAGGTGCATCAATGAAAATGGGCTTTAAGATTTTAAAAGTCCCAGCTTGCAGTCCCACCAGCAGTGTAGGAGTGTTCCTCTTTCTGGAAATCAGTCTGGCGGTTCCTCGTAAAACTGGACACGATACTTCCAGAGGACCCAGCCATACCACTCCTGGGTACATACCCAGAAGATTCCCCAGCATGCAATAAGGATACATGCTCCACTATGTTCATAGCAGTCTTATTTATAATAGCCAGAAGCTGGAAAGAACCCAGATGTCCCTCAACCGAGGAATGGAT
>BDUI01007316.1:75779-91264 GCA_002335545.1 Apodemus speciosus
AAGGGCAAAATATGTATACCTGATTGAGAGAGCACTTGACCCTGTTCCCTGACCCCTTGGAGTGCAGCAATCAGAACAAACCCTCAGAGGTGTCCTGATGAGAAATGAGGTCCCTTAAAAAAAAAAAAAAAAGACCAGCGTTGTCAGAGTAAATCCCTACAGGGGAGCTAGCAATTGAAAGTGCTGGTCGCACTAAGTATCTCTCAGTCTCTGCTTTGTTTTGCTTGTTTATTTGTTTATAGCCAGGTTTTTCTAGAACTCTTTATATAAGCCAAACTTGAATAGTTTATAGGTGATCCTCCTGTATCAGTCCCCCACCCCGTTTACTAGAGTTATAGGCCTGAGATGCCATTCCCAGGTCGAGGCCTTATTCTTAAATATTAAGTTGAGGAGAAAGCAATAAAACAGACACCTGAGAGTCAACAGCCAAAGGATCCAAAGACCCCAGAGATGTGTAGAACTGGAGGAAAGTGGGAACTCAGCTTAGAATCATCGAGACTAAAGGGATATTTGATTTAAGGATGAAGACTGGTCATGGATCACCAGAACATGAGGAACTGTATTAAAGTTGTGACATGGGGACGGATGAGAACCTCTGGTCTGTGGGTTAAGCTCTCAGCAAAAGGAGGATTATAAAGGATGTGTAGAAGACACACTTAAGACATGCTATCTTGAACCCCAATCCTCAGCATCTTTGTCTCATTTGAAACTTGGAGTCAAAATAATTTTTTTTAAAAAAAGAAAGAAACGTGGACTCTCCTGAATCAATATTTCCAATGTTTCATAATTAAATGTATGGGGAGTGAGAGAAAGAAAATCATTCCTTTCTATCTTCCAGAGTTTTGTGATGTCCTGAAATGGAATTAAAAATTAGAAATACCAGCTTCTAGATGTTTTATGTTGCTTTAGTTTGATCCCATTTCTGTGGAGTCTTCGGCCTCTTAGCTAGTCGTGCTTTTGAGACTCATGGCATGTCAAGTGACTACTAAGAAAGCCGCACTTCCGCAGCACATACTTAGAAGCTGATAGTGCGGGTTTCTATGGTCAAGTGTGTGTTTTCTAGCCTTAGGAAGCTGTCAGGTCACCTTGTAGCTCGCAAGTCCCATCCGTGATCATCATTCAAGTCTGCAGTCAGAAGGCCCCTCTGAGCCAGTCCAGGGCAGTTCTGGAAGACTTGCACCGTAGAAATTGTTTCCTATTTTGTTCTCTGAACCTGGAACCACATCAAAAGTTCTCTGGAGGTTATTCAGGTCAAGATCAGTTTTAGAAAAGGTATTTGCTTGTCGCTATCTGCCTGATGGGTTTCCAGCTCTGCAAGCCTGCACCCTCTGCCTGAACAGGCTTTTGGAAAATTACAAGTTAGTTCAGACGTAGCTATTCATCGCCATGGTAAGACATTCGTCCCGAGGAATGTTTATGTGAAATCAAGTTCGAGTGTTGACACTGCCTGTGCTTATAGTTAAAATTTCAGTGCTAGTTTCATGGTGTATCTTAAAAATAATTTTCCGTTTGGAAAGTCTTGACAAAAATCCTGGGTCAAAAGCAATCAAGTTGAAATCTGGCATCTCTACACATTCTGAAATAGCTCTATGACCACATTTTTATTTACATAGAAATAAAAAACATATAATTGCAAACTGAAAGATATCTCAACATATTAAAAAAAATAACTAAAAGTTACTTCTGTGCTGCAAGGGGCAAACTCTCTGTTCTCCCTCCGTTGAGGCATCAAGCGGCTGATCGCCTCTGGAGTTTTTATCTGCCTAACACATTGGTTTTCATTCTTAAATTATCCTAAGTACTATAGCTAGCAAATTGACATATCAATTACTATTGAAAGACTTTAATTTTGACCCACAAATAAAGTTGTAACTCCACGCCTGTGTATATCATACTCTAAGCTTGACCCTTGCTATGATAAATCTTTATTATAAACCATGACAAATGATAAGACATTAGTATATTGAACAATGTTATCACAATAATAGACTATCACATTTAGCAGACCAATTGTCCTCTACATCTTCTTAATTTAAAGTATACTTCACAAACAGCAAATATAGAAAGTAGGCCAAGAAAAATGCAAAAAGGACTCACTTTGGATTAAAGAAGTTGAAAGACGTGTCGTTTAATATTCCTAGGCAAATACTTTAAACATTTGCAAAGGCATATATGTCTGTGCCATTAACTGTATTATGATTAACCATGCATAGTGAATTCCTCCCTTACTAGGAAGGCATGCCTACTTTTCGAAAGCCATCTCCTCTGTAGCCCGCCCTAGAGCAGTGTTTGTGTGTATAACTTAGTTTTAGTCCCTGGTAGATGTGTTCTGCATCCTTTTGTCCTGATTTCAAGGACTAAATCCTTCATTGATTTTTTTCCTAATAGCTAATTCATACTGTTTACTGTCATTGCTCAAAGGCAACCTGACATTTGTGTCACTAGCTGCTCTCTTCCAAAGGTACACTACACTTGACACATCAGTTGGATTTTAGCAGCCTCAAACAGTCCTCTGAATTCTGGGAGGATCCCAATTGGCTGGTTTCCACAAAAGATCAAAGGAAAGGGGCTTTTTTACTCTACAGGTATCAAACATCTTCTTTGGCATAGCATTCCCAGCCCTTAAGAATGCACGCCTAAATTACTTTTTCTCCTCTTTAGAGACTGGAAGTAAAATAAGATGGTATTTTGACACTTGGAGACAGGGTAGCACTTTGAAGGCTGGATGCTAATTTTTACAAATAAGTTCAAAGGAATAATAGCCCTGTAAAGAGACTCTCATGCCTACCATAAATTAGCACCAAGTTTTCCTAATGTACCCAGGAACTATTCATTACATGGAAACAACATGTGCCTGACCTTGTAGATCGAGTCCCAGACAATGTCTTTGAAGTCACTTCATTCTTGTTCCTCCTTCAAGTATCTTAGACATGTGTCTTTATATAGTCCCCTTGAGGGTAGGGGCCAGATCTGAATTCCTCCATGTGTTTTCTAGCGCAGAGAACTCTGAATATTGAAAGATGGGTATTACACGAATTGGGTAGTCACTAAGTATTTATATATGAACTAATACCTTATTTAATTTCTCTTTTTCTTTTTCATTGTGAAGAATTACGTGAATTGTTGTTCACTCTAAGAGTTCAAAACAAGTATATCCAATGTAATAAAAATATAAGTCTTCCATGTAGGTTTGCAATGTGGTGCATAGCTCCATTTTAAAACTATATTCTTGATTTTAATCCTATTTATTTAAAAATGTTGGGCTGTCAACACTTATGGTTGCTAGATTTATATAACACCGAGCGCAATTTAGAGTTTATTTCTCCAATAAAAATGAAAATTATAAAATGCTTTTCAATCTTTAAAATAAACATTGTTCTTTCCAGCTCGCTATTGAATATTGAATACATTCAACTATTAGCCTACATTTTAAAATGCATATAATTCAATGGCCTTTATTACATCTTTATTCRTTTATTTTATTTATATGTGTGCATGTGCATGTGCATATGTGTATCAATCAGAGAACACATATACAAAAGTCAGTTTTCTCCTTTCATTGTGTAGGTTCTGGAGAATCGATTTACAATTGTCAGGCATGGTGGCAAGCACCTATACCACTAAGTCATCTTGCAGGTCCCTTGGACCCAAATTTTATAATCAATTTCCAGAAACTATAGCATTTAAGGATGCTCTCCATTAAAAAAAATGTTCTATCTTAATGTAGGCAGAAACATAATAATATAAGGTAAAATATGCTTGACAGTGTAACAAACATTGAGCATATGATTAACGATGGATTTTTGTCCCATAACTGCATTGAAACCTCTGACCTCTAAACACAGGCATGAGAGACCCACAGATATGTTCAGTTCAGTATGTTATCCCACAAATTCTGATATGCCTCACCGAGTTATGATGAACTCCAGCTCCTGGAAGTAAGACACGTTGACTTTATATGTCCTTTGGGACAAGCCACACCAGTGAGTTCAATGATTACTGAGTTACCCCAGCACAGGCCGCTGCCTTCTTGATACGACTCAAGAGATCAGTAATCTATATCTGCAGTCAAGTAGAAAGCATGGTTTAGGTTGTTTCCCCACAAGGCTTCTTAGTTCTAACAAATCATGCAGTCTGGCCAGTATATCTACCCATGAGTGTGTTACAGACGATGTGTAACTGAAGCCCTCAGCCCAAGCATGGAACTCTCTACAAAAAGCACACTGTTGTTCAATCCATATTTTCTTCCTGCCCCTGAGAGACCCTCATTCCAAGATGAGTGACTTACCAAATCTTATGTATAAATATCCTGTTGACAATCAGAATGAGGACAGGATTAGAATTGTTCCCTAGATGTTGGATTATAAAGCATCAATGGGAGATATCTCTAGCTGGCATAAATCTGGAAGAGCAGAAGGAAAACTGGATGGCAGAGTCATGTTTCTGAAGGACTTTGAGGGATTCAGAGTACATAGCTGCACTTGGAACTTAGAGACTATTAACCTGGGGCTGGAGAGATGGCTCAGTGGTTAAGAGCACCGACTGCTCTCCCAAAGGTCCTGAGTTCAAGTCCCAGCAACCACATGGTGGCTCACAACCATCCATAATGAGATCTGATACCCCCTACTGGAGTGTCTGAAGACAACTACAGTGTACTTAYGTATAATAATAAAATAAATAAATATTATCCCTATGATTCAATGGCCCCTGAGTGCTTAGCGTGCACCAGGCCCTGGGTTCAACCATAAGACTAAACACACACAGATGAGCAAATACATGTACAAGCACACACACTTACACACATATGTCCAATACACACACAGACACATACACTCCACATCACAGATAATAGGCTGTCTCATTTTTAAACATCAGATGATCATTTTCGGTGGGTTTTCAGAGTAAATGATTACATATTTCCACATAATGCCTTGGTAATTTCTTGCAGAAAAATATTGTCGAAGTCTTTTTCCATCTTGAAGCAGATTGTATGTGCTAGTGATGTGGCACATATGACTGCAGGGTCTTTCAATGGATTTAATTCACTAGAGCAGCTTTGAGAGAATTTTCGGATCTATATGTATTTTAGTAAATCAAAATGCAAATAATTCTCTTTATTTGTCTGCATTTAGGATTCAGTATCAAATCAATTGTGACTTTTAAAAAAGCTGTGTTTGGAAACATAATATTTTATTATTCCCTAAAAATAGTTTTCACAGTCAAAACAAGGTGAACTAACTGTAGTGGACTCAACCACATGGGTATTCAGGGGTCCATTTCCAACAGCATCTAACAGGAACATTGATCATCAGGAGTATGAATTAGCTTAGCCTTCAGACACTGCTGGGTAAACCCATCATCCCATCTCCCTTTTTCAAGACCACCTCAAACTCACTAAATTATCACGTTTCCCATTGAGACATGGCAAAACATTGACACTACCTTTAGGTGAAATTTCTTTATCTCAGAGAACATACTGAAGTATGTATTTTGGGATACCCTATCTACACGTCTCACTTAAGAGTAGCAAGTGCATCAGGCCCAACAATTAAAATAACATTGAAAGCATCATAGCCTTATGTGTTGTGATATGGACTTGTTTTCATTCTGCATGTAATTAGCTCAAAGACGATCATGGCAACTGCAGGAGCCAAACTTAAGATTCAATCATGTTTTAAAAAATTGCCTTTATCTTGACTGCAGAACACTAGAATACTATTATGTCAGAGGTACATGCCATATTTTCGCTTAAATGTTTCTTCACAGAAACTTCTAGAATATTGTTCACTAATTTTAGTTGAGGACTAAACTAAAATACAGAATCCCCTCTAAAATACAGAAGACCTGCAGGAAGCATTGACACCTTCTCAGGCCTACATACTGGAGTTGTGATACAACCACCTTGGGGTAGAAGGGCATAGCAGGAACTCCTCCATCCTTGGGATGTGGAGTGTCAGCCCACGCCTAACAGCAAGCCGAGCTCTGAATCACAATGCACAGGGACTCTTTGCCACACGTGGATGCTTTCATTGCCCTTCGGAAAAGTTACCCAGTCTAAGGGTCTGATAGAGTAAAAGCCAACCTCTCATGGTGGCGATTCTCCTAGAAAGCAATTCCCGCCCTATTGGTTTTAGATTGCACTACTGGAATTTTTTTTCCCTCAAATTCTACTGTCTTCCATCTTCTTCATCATCTTAAAATCGTGCACATTAATTATGTTTTTAAAAAGCTAAGATAAAGTTCAATAGAACACATTAACCCCACTTAGAGTCCTTATATTGAAAAGTCACTCTGCTAACATTTTGGTGTAGACCTTTACAACGTTTCCATTTCAATACTTCTCCTAAAATAGTTAGTGTTTACATGTAACTATAATATTTATTTATCACATATGTGAGGTTCCCCCCCCCAAATATCCTTTTTCATTTTCAGGAACTGTTTTCATTGCATTCTCTTTTTGGGGGGGATCAAATTATATATGTGCCTTAAAAAAACATCTAAAAGAATAAAGAAAAATCGATGTGACATGGTATACTTCTGTTTATCAGTGAGAATTTTCCTGTGTAAAGCTATTCTGTGTGCTTGGTGAAGCTGATGAAGTTCTTATTTCGTTAATAGTTTGTAAAGAGCTTCCAAACACCATCATCACTAGTGTTCTCTTTCTCTCACCTGGCTTCCCAAGGACCTACCCCCCCATTTCCCTTTGGGTCCTTCATTCATTTCCCCAAACCTTCACCTCTAGCACTGAGTTCTGCTCGCTCAAAGGCAGAAGATAAGATTTTAGGTTCCCACCAGGACAACGTTTCCACCAGGAAAATGTAAATATAAACCATAACGCTAGCCTTCCGTGCACACGAATGGGGATACTTACGAAGTACCCGTGAAAGGTACAAAGACGTTAATATGGAGAGAGATGCCAGTGTGTGTGTGTGTGTGTGTGTGTGTGTGTGTGTGTGTCCATCTCAGGGAGGAAAAGAGAAGGGAAGGAAACATTTGATTATAGACTCGTTAGGTTCCACAAGTGAATGCTTTATAATACCATCTACTCAAAATAATATTTGAAATAGAGACACAGGTGCATATATACGTACAAAAATATAAAAATGTAAGGCTATTTGTCAGGTTCCATGATTTACTAACTGCCCTTAGAAATGCAACTTATTGTTCATATATGCATGTGTGCTGATTTGAGTGCATCACACACATGCGAACCTTTATACATTCCTTCATAATGATGACCACACCCGTATTCTATGTCTGCCTTTGTAATTTTAACTCCAGCCAATAAAATTAATTTTAACTGATAAAAAAAAGAAAGAAATGCAACTTGTAACTATAACACTATTATTTTTTGGATAAGGACTAGAAAATTACTTCTATTTTCTCAGAAAATAATGTTTGTTGCCATTTTGTTCGGCGACAGACTTAAAGTGCCCGGTTTGAATCAATGACATGRAAACTCGTAACAGTGTCTGCTCTACTGTAGAGAGATAATGTCAAACCAGATGCACCACAGTGATTGTGCTCACGCGCACTCGAACACACACACACACACACACACACACACACACACACACACACACACACTCACACACACACAGAGCATGGGGATGGCAGCATATGGAGCAGTTCCTCAATTGCTCGGCAACAGAAGACCCAAGGTTTGAAAAGCAGCAGGAATCCTAACTTCATCTCCTTCTTTTCTGAAACACAGGTTACACTAGTTCTTGTTATATAAATCATGTGTGTACCCTTTAGCAGCGTCCATGTGACAGTGACGCAGGGCAAGCATGAAAGCCAGTTATCTTATGTGGTGTTCAAATATCTGTGATTTTTTTTGCACCCTTCATTTCTTGTTCTCTGTTTGCAGGTAGTGAAATCGAAGTCATCCAGGCAGCACCATGTTATCAAGATTAAAAGATCCAAGAATCATATTGTGGGGAAGTATTTCAGCGGTCAAAGCAAACTAAAACAACACAATTCTGTCCCAAATGTTCATTCACCATATCATGTTAGAGGCCCGATAAATCAGGTTTGTGCCGAAATCCTGCTCAGCAGAATGTGCGCGAGTCAGAGGTCTGCGCAGGCTCCTTGAAGGAGAGCGGATTGCGCAGGCTCCCTGGAGGAGAGCCGAATTCACAGTTAGAGATGAACCTTTTACCTGAACCTGAGAACCAAATGTGCCTCACGCGTACTTTGCAATGACTGTACACACTAACCAGTACAAGCATACGCAGCAAAGCACACAGCTCACAAAAGCGCAATGACCTATTTTTAACATGACTGTACACACTCACAAGTGACCTTAAGTATCAGGTGCAAGCACAGAGCTAGCTATATGGAGGTCACTTGAACTGTGATCGCAAAGAACAACCGAGTGTTGCAGATATCGGACTGCAACAATAAGCAGAAATACAGAAATGCAATAGCATGGCGATAGGGTGATGCTGGTTCTGCGCTCTCCTCTCCATAAGTTCACTAATGTAGAAATGTTGAAGAACAAATACATTCCACATGTAAGGAAGGATAACACTCAAGTTCTCTCCCAGGAGAAGTGGGGTACTTATGGTGGTTTGAGCTTTGTGGATCCAATCCTTATGAAAAACGTTTCTTCTTATGCTTTTAAAATGGTACAATGGAAGGGGAAGAACAGGAGTGATTCTCTACAGTGGAATTCAAAGAAATTCTCCGAGAGCGTTAGGAAGCAATGTTATATTCAACTCTGAGTTCCTGTGTGTTCCACAAAGATCTGCCCACCCCTAACTGTCTGTGAGCTTAGATGGGGGACACAGTCTAAATGGGTGACACACATACTTTTAAAGTGTGGGACAAAGTAAAGTTCCCTGTTCGTTACTTTGTATATTTGTGGATGCTGTTACTAAGGACGCTTTCACTTGCCCCTATAGATCTATTTAATTTAAGACAACAGTTACATTTCAGATATTGTGCAAAGGATTGCAGATTCTCAAATGTAAAAGCATGAAGCACTTCCTATATAGCCACAAATAGTACTATGTGACTAGTACCTGTATTCTTCTGTGGACAAATGTGTTTAATTCAAATTAGAACAGGTATACAAGTATTTTTGTGAGAATTGTGGTGTAAGTATGAAATGTACCTAATTCCAGCATTGAAAACTTTCTCTTCTGTCTTTTTAGGTACAAAATGGCAAATTTCCTTATTATACAAATTCTTTGTTGTGAGATACCATCTCACTGCCGTGGTGGGTTTTGCTTTTTTGTTGGTTTTTTCCAGACAGGCTTTCTCTGTGTAGTCCTGACTGTCCTAGAACTCAGAAATCCACCTGCCTCTGCCTCGAAAGTGCTGGGATTAAAGGCCTGTGCTACCACTGCCTGGCTGCCATGGTGGGTTTTAAAGGATGATTTGGGCATATGGAAAGGAAGCTGAGAGGGATAACTCAGTTTGTAGCTGAGATTACTAAATATACAAATACCTCAAGTTCATTGCCATAAAAAAATGAAACTATTTTGACCTATTGACCCCTCAATTATTTAGAATGAATAACCACCTTGTTCAAATGCTCTATTTTTATATATATATATATATTTTATAAGAACATAAACATGAATTTATATTTAACTGTTTTAAATTATATTTAAGTACAAATACCACTTGCTATAAACATTATACACATTTAGAAATAGAAATTTTTTGAACGATGGTACTGAATAACTTAAAAATGAAATATTTTTCATACTTACATCTCTATACAAACACTGTTTTTAGATTTTTTCGGTTATTTTTTCCCCTGATATGACGTGTTAGCAATTGATGCAGGTGCTCCATCAAATGTCAGCATATCAAATGTCAGCATACTGCATATTCGCCCCCCACACTGTCCGGTTAGTGCTAAGCCTTCTGTAACTCACTCTCCTCACGGCTGTGGAAACCCCTCCGACTGGAGTCGGTCTGGCATTCTCCTCTTCAGCGTTGAAGTAATACTAGATTTTAGAAGCAACTGTAATGTTTTATCAATAAATGTCTAGCTGATAATCATCAGTGTTCAGAGAGCATCTTTTACTGTCTCCTTTACAACCATTGTTAGATTTATTTATTTTACTTTATGCATAGGTAAGTTCTGCCTGTGTGTATGTGTTGTGTGTGCATCCTTTGAGTTCCTGGTGCTGATGGAGGTCAGAAGAGAACATTACGTTCCCCGGAACTGGCACTACAGAGGGTTCTGAGCCACTGTGTAAATGCCTGAGAATCAAACTACAGTCCTCTGTCTAAACTTGTGTTCCTAACCACTGAGCCATCCCTCCAGCCCCTTATCGTTTTGTCTTCTAGTGTTGTACAACCACACAAAGACTGACAACTGGGAAGATGTATTGTCAAGTGGATCCTCCCCTAAGAGAGTGAGAAGTAGGATTGACCACTTAGTTGCTTCAGCCCTGACATCATCTCAGCAACGCATGGGGTGAACTCACTGCTGTGACCTAAGCTTTTAAATGTAGTTTAGTAATAAGCATTTCTTTTTTATTTTTGTATGAGAAGGCACTGAAATTCTTTTTTTCTTTCTTTTTTAATTAATCGTTTTATTCATTTACATTTCAAATGATATCCCCCTTCCCAGTTACCCTTCCACAACTCCCCCCATCCCAATGCCCCTCCCCTTTGCATCTCTGAGGGTGCTCCTCCACCCACTCACCCACTCACTGCTTTAGCATCCCCCTACACCGGGGCATCAGACCTCCACATGGCCAAGGCCTACCTTTCCATGGATGTCAGATAAGGTCATTCTCTGCTACATGTGTATCTGGAGCCCTGGAACTCTCCATGTCTATTCTTGATTGGTGGTTTAATCTCTGGGAGCTCTGGGTGGTTGGATTAGTTGACGTTGTTGTTCTTCCTATGGGGCTGCAGTCCCCTTCAGCTCCTTCAGTCCTTCCCCTAGCTCTTCCATTGGAGTCCCCAGGCTCAGTACTATGGTTGGCTGTACGTATCTTCATCTGTATTGGTCAGGTGCTGATAGAACCATTCAGGAGACAGCTATACCAAACTCCTGTCAGCAAGTGCTTCTTGTCAACAGCAATAGTGTGGGGGTTTGGTGTCTGCAGATGGGATGGATCCCTAGGTGGGGGCAGTCACTGGATGGCCTTTCCTTCACTTCAATTTTTTGTCCCTATCTTTCCTTTGGGCAGGAACATTTTGGGGTTAAAAATTTTGAGATCAGTGGGTGGCCCCATCCTTCAACTAGGGGGCCAAAGAAGGCACTGAAATTTTAGTGACTGTTTCAATCACTTCTTAACTGAAGAAACTGTTCTGCAATGGGTAAATAGATGTGGATACGTGCCTTTCCAAACATACTTCTCTATTTTAGAAAGTTTTAATTTGAGCAGGGGGAAATAGGAGTAGGTCTTTAAAAACACTTTTAAGTGTGAAAGTTACAGGAAGTGTATTGTTTTGAGTAAGAGTTGATCAGCATCCAATCTAAACTCAGCTTTTAAAAACACATTTATATTACAAGTCAAGAATAACTGCACAAACATTTCCAAGCAGCTCTGCTGACACTGAGTAAGGGTGATGGGTGTGCATATGTGTACAAGTGTGCATATACATGTGCACAAGTGTGTGTGTGTGTATTAAAGGTTCAGTGTAGTGTTCACCTGTAACCAAGCAGACTCTTACAGAGATGCCAAAATGCACTCACCTTTTCTTGCTGCGCTGGCTTACACTGGAGTAATCAAACCTTTTTAGACCAGTTTCCTTTATGTCTAAAAGCCTTCCCCACAGAGGACTAGGTCTCACCTTAAAGCATTAGGAGAAATTAATGAAAACAATTGTAATGGAAATAAGGAAAAAATAAAGCTCGATGGTATCCTGCACCTTTCGTTGGTCCCTTTTGTTCCATCTCATTGGAAAATACCAAAATAAATATAAACATGGGTGTAAAATTACATTATCCAATAAAAGTTCCTTTCACAAGTCTACAGCTTTGGCATGGAAGGAGAAAAGAGGCATCTACTATTTTGAAAGTTTGAGCCAAGATTACACTAAGCAGTATTCTTCATTTAGGTAAATGTTGAAGCAGAAATACAAGAAAGTCACCCAAATCTATACTATTAATCTTGTTAAAATAAACAAATGAAACAATAATTTCACAAGCACATACCCCAGCACAAAACAGCAATACCCAGCTTCCACCTTTCTGACTGGATCAAGAAACAACTGTTCAGCAAATGGTACTTTGGGTTTGGTTTGTTTGCTTGCTTGCTTCTTGGCTTGCTTGGTTTTCAGACAGAGGCTCCCTATATCTCCTACCCTAGTCTGGAACTCAAGATCCTCCTAATGAATGCTGGGATTACAATCATGAATCCTCATGCCTTCCTGTATTTTTTAATATGCATTTAAATTTCCAATGTTTTTGATTGCTCTTGGAAGTGAAGGCATTTTTGATAGATCATTTTAACTAAAGGAGCTGATCCAGAAGTTGTCAGAACTCCCACCCCTACCCCAAAGACCTTAAGAAAAGAGGACTCTGGGTCAGCTATTAAAAAGAATGAATTCATGGAATTCTTAAGCAAATGGATGGAACTAGAAAATATCATCCCGAGTGAGATAACCCAATTGCAAAGGAACAGACATGGTATGCACTCACTGACAAGTGGATATTAGTCCAAAAGCTCCAAATACCCAAGATAAAATTCATAGACCACATGAAGCTGAAGAAGAAAGAAGAATAAAGTATGGATACTCTGGTCCTTCTTAGAAGGAGGATCAAAATACCTACAGGAGGAGATACAGAGACAAAGTGTGGAGCAGAGACTGAAGGAAAGACCATCCAGAGACTGACCCACCTAGGGATCCATCCCATATACAGTTACAAAACCCAGACACTCTTGTGGATGCCAACAAATGCTTGCTGACAGGAGCCTGATATAGCTGTCTCCTGGGAGGCTTTGCCAGTACATGGCAAATACAGAGGAGGACACTCCTAATCAGTCATTGAACTGAGCACAGGGTCCCAAATGGAGGAGCTAGAGAAAGGACTCAAGGAGCTGAAGGGGTTTGCAACACCATAGGAGGAACAACAATTTGAACCAAGCAGTACCCCCAGAGCTCCCAGAGACTAAACCACCAACCAAAGAGTACACATGGAGGGACCCATGGCTCCAGATGCATATGTAGCAGAGGATCGCCTTGTTGGACATCAAAGGGAGGAGAGGCCCTTGGTACTGAGAAGGCTAGCTGCCCCAGGATAGAGGAATATCAGGACAGGGAAGGGGGAGTGGGTGGATTGGTGAGCAGGGGGAGGGAGGATAGGTTGGGGAATTTTTCAGGGGGTGTCCAGGAAAAGGAACAACATTTGAAATGTAAATATAAAGAATATACCTAATAAATAAATAAATAAATAAATAAATAAATAAATAAATAAATAAATAAATAAGGACTCTGAGCATGCCTGCAAATTAGACTCTGTGTTTAGCAAAGCTTCCACGGTTTCCTACTGTCGGAGAGCCTTTTATGGTATTTTTATTGCTTCAGTAACTGCTGTTATCAACTTCCATAGTCCTGTGATGACTCACTTACTTGGTGTACAGATGGCTAGACTCTTTTACCCGTCACCAATACAAACTGTGTTCCTAATACCACAATCTACTTTTCTTTATGCTCACTGAAATTTAAAGCATCTGTTTTGTGACTCACTTAAACTCATCACACTCAGTAACACATAATCCATTTGTTCAGTCGTGCTATTTATCGAGGGTAATCTGAAAGTCTCCTTACCATGTAAGTCAGCCTAACCCGTTAACTCTGACAGAAAGAACATTAAGGGACAACATTTAGAGCACATTCCTACCTGGTGGCGATGTTCACATAGGTTAGGCTTGGATGTGTGGTGGCTGGTATCTTAACTACATCTCTAGGCTTCCACACACACACACACAAAAAGAACTTTTCATTTACTTAGTAAAAGCCTTTATTCTAATATCGTGTAATACATCTTGGAAAATATTCCTAGTTTTGACTAAGTTATGAAGAGACATTTTCTATCTCAAACTAATATTTTTGCCCCTTTGGGAGATTTATGTATAACATCCATAGTGTTCATTTTGTTACAGGTAATAAAAAAATGAATACTTTTTATTCCTTAAGTCTCCATAAGAGTGCTTGGATACATTTAAAGCAAAGTGATTATAATTGATTATGATCACATAAGCATACAGAAGTAAAAGGGTTTCAGAAACTTAAAATGTATTTGGTTGATTCTCAACCATGTAGTGGTTTTGCTTATTATATGGTTAGTGGGCACAATGTGTCAACTTGATAAAAAAAAAAACTTTTATCAAATATGAGCAAATGGAATATGATCCAGTCATATTTTGTATTTCCTTCTGCTGTAGATCCACTTGCTTTTATCATAAAAATTGATGGTTTGAAATCTTATAGAACTCATTTTCAAGTGAGTAGGACATTAAGGTCAATATTTTAATTTTCCAGAAAGTCTCTTGTTCATATTGGGTCCATAGTATACATATTTTAAAGATTAGAACATTAATTGGTCTTAAAAAGTAAAAGTTTGTTTGCATGTTTTGAGACAGGGTCTTCCTATATAGCCTAAGGTGGCCTTGACCTCTTAATCTGGCAGTCTGGCCCTCTAGAGTGCTAAGGTTATAAGACTATGACACTATACTGAAAGAAAGAAAGAAAGAAAGAAAGAAAGAAAGAAAGAAAGAGAGAGAGAAAGAAGAAAGAGAGAAAGAAAGAAAGAGAGAGAAAGAAAGAAGAAGAAAGAGAGAGAAAGAAAGAAAGAAAGAAAGAGAGAGAAAGAAGAAAGAGAGAAAGAAAGAAAGAGAGAGAAAGAAAGAAGAAGAAAGAGAGAGAAAGAAAGAAAGAAAGAAAGAAAGAAAGAAAGAAAGAAAGAAAGAAAGAAAGAAGACCTTCAAAAATCTTAAAATACAATGAGCACACTAACCTTTCCGTAAGTGTGTGGACAATATTCTCCTTCGGAATATGAAAGGTTATTTGGTTTGTAGTTCATTTTTACCTTACCAGCTAAAACTCTGAGAACATAATCCACATTAGTGGATTATTAGTAGATGTGTGATATGAAAGAATGGTACATAAAGCCAGTACCTAATCCAGTGTGGACAGGTGAAGGCCTAAGGACTTCACAGTCAACATGAAGTTGGAAGAAAAGGAGTCAGGCCTCGTTCAGGCCTCAGGAGGTCCTGAGAAAGACACAGATCGTAAGCACCTTCCAGATGCCTTGGCAAATGTTAGGTGCCTTTTCAAACCTTCCCCTTAATGTGTAAGCTATTCTCCAAGGTCTAAGAAGCCCTAAAATAAAAGCATAAATAATCATTTGATGTGTTTATTGAGCCAAACTTGGTAACCTAAAACAACCAAATAGCAGGCAAATGTGCTTTTAATTGTATATTATTTAATAAGAAAAGTAGAAAATGTGCTGTAATTACTCATACGGTCTTTGTCTGGAAAGCCTGAAAATGACAGCTCATTTT
>BDUI01007317.1:29503-68617 GCA_002335545.1 Apodemus speciosus
CTCAGACTGCTTTCTTATAGAACCCAAGACTACCAGCCCAGATATGGTACCACCCACAAGGGGCCCTCCCCCTTGATCACTGAGAAAATGCCCACAGCTGGATCTCATGGAGGCACTTCCCTCCAACTGAAGCTCCTTTTTCTGTGATAACTCCAGCCTGTGTCAGGTTGACACACAAAACCAGCCAGTATACCCATCTGTAAAATGATCATACCTACGTGTAGTTTTTTAAACGTGGTTAGAAACATGCACAGAGGGAAAGTTGACAGCATTAAGGTAGTGGTAGGAGATGGCCACATATCTGAGCTGACCAATGTCTCTCATCCCTGGTTTTTTTGTTGTTGTTGTTCTGTTTTGTTTGTTTGTTTGTTTGTTTGTTTGTTTTGTAACTGCTTTCATTTCTGGGATTGAAAAGTAGAACATTCATCTCTGATTTTTCTTTTTACTCCTGCATGGCATAAAAGTAGCAACTAACATGGTATCTGCAGTTCAAAGTAAGAGATGTATTGTCCACGAATGTAAAAATACTTTGGGYAGGTAAAGAACGCTAAGAAACAACCCCTTGACACACACACACCATCAGTGGACCCAGCTGCTGCTGTCCAGCGGATTCTCCTGGTACTTTCCAAACACTATAGAGCACTTTTGTGGGACAAGTGCCTTTAAAGAAAAGATTTACCATGATTTGCTTTTGAAGACTCATTAAGCTTAGTTTGAGTTCTTGGGGAATTGTAGCTTCATAGTGCCAAGAATAGAGAAGTGAGGAGCTGCACAAATTTTACAGTGTTCTCATGACTTTTAAAGCGAGTTGGATGCTGGCCGTCCTGCACACTGTTTACGGTGTTGCTCTGTTGACACTGTCATCTACATGAATAGAGACCTTWMCTACATTGAGCAYGTCATACCTGCAATTAGTGTACACTGATGTCTGATCATCCAGGAATAGTGTCCTGAATCAGAAGGATATGCTTGGAAATAAGTAATGAGATAAATGTTAAAATACAGAACAATGATTAGTTTGCCTGTTTGTGTGCTCTTTAGCTGACCACTTTCTGTTGTGATTGCATTCCAGGCCCCCCTCTAGTGAGAACTGCAGATTATACAAATATTAGTCTCCAAAGACCAAGGACAATATCACATTTGGAGATTGTTCGTACAGTAGAGAAGGCCTGCGGCCCTGCTGACGGTACTGTGGCCACTTGATTATTACTTTGAGTTATCAAATAGTAGTTGTARATTATGTTGCCTTTTCTTTATGAAATTAAGATTTCTTGCACTGTTTTTTTCATAGTGAAATATTAATTTCCCTAGTTCATCAGTAGAACTACAACCAAAAAATCTAAGAACACATAAAATTAAACTTCTATTGTGGTTCTCAGTGAATAATGTAACCCAAAGGAAGTTGAGCTTGTTCTCGTGTGAGGCAGGGTGGTGCCGCCTACTAGAGTCACCAAGGTATGAGTCACTCACTATCTCCATTGCCTTTCTTTCAGATATCGACATGTTTGAAGAAAACACTGATGACTTGGGTAGGGAGAACAGCCTTCAAAGTGATGACCCTGGTGGTGGTAGGTAATTGCATTCCTGGTCACATCTAGCTCTTCCCTGATTTTCTTCCAGGTATTGACGACAATACCGAAGACGACTCAGGTAGGGAGAACAGCCTTCAAAGCGATGCTCTTGGGAGTGGGAAGTAATGGTATTCCTGGTCACATCCAACTTTACCCTGACTTTCTTCCAGATATCAGCCGTTCACGCAAGGTCATCAAGGAGACTGGCTCAAGTAGTAGGAGCAGCCTTGAAAGCAATTATGTTGGTAGTAGTGGTAGGTAATGGCATTCCTGGTCAGATCCAATGGGAGGGTCTAGGATCATTTGGGTTATTCCTTCTCTTTGGGTGTCTATGAAAGACTGTCAGTTTGAAGGGTTTTCCAACTGGCTAAGAAGCAATGATGAAAATCTATTATTGAATCATTGTATTTAGTTACTCTTCTCATTGTTATGACCAAAATTCTGACAGGAAGCATTTTAGTTGAGAAAGTGTTTATTGTGGCTTATAGTTAAAGAGATGATCCCACCATGGTGGAGAGGACATGACAGCTGGCAGGGAAGGTATCTTAGCCAGTTCAGGGGCCAGTTGGTCACATTGTATCCACACTCAAGAGGCAGTGAGTTAGAAATGAAGCTGGACTCCAATGTCTAAAGTTTCCTCAGTGACTCACTTTCTCCAGGGAAGATCTACCTATGCTGGAGCCAACCCTTGTCAAGCAGCATTGCCAGCTGAGGACCAAGTGCTTGAACACTTGAGCCTGTGTGGGGCATTTCACACTAAACCCAGATCACACAGCATAGCTTAAGGCCTTGTGTAAATTGGCTATCTCATGCCACATGATCTGGACTGTAGGTAGAAAGACAAGGGCCCAGTTTCTTATTTTTTCCCTTCTTCAAAGGAAGATAATATTCTCCAAGGACAAAGAAATGACCATGTCATTTGGTCCAGAGTTTAATGGAAGTTGTTGTCATCGAGGTTGTTGAAGATGCTTCTTTCCTATGTTTTACGTTTTCATTAGGTATTATCTGTGTTCTGTCCTTTGTCAAAGTCACACTGTTCTAGTTTGCTTTCTGTTGCTCTGAGAAACACAATAACAAGAAAAACTTGGGAAAGAAAAGATTTATTTATGTGAAGTGTTAATTTCCCTAACTTATAAGGGACTTAAAAACACATTTAAACTACTATTGTGGTCCTCACTGAATGATAAAACAAAAAGAAAACAGATTGTTATTTTGCAATGCATGTTTAACCCACTACAGGTACCAATAAATTGCTCTCCCCACTTACTTTCTTCTAGATACTGATACCTCCAGCTCGATCGTTAAGGCTAGTGTCAGCCTAGAGTCAGAGAAATACGTCAGTGGTAGGTAAYGACATTCCTGGTCATATGAGATGGTCTAGGTACAGTCATGTTATACTTTCTCCATGGTTGATAGTCAACTTAAGGATTCTTCCAAATAGGCAGAAGCAATGATGAGACTGTATTGGTAAATCATTCTTTATGCTCTTCTCAATGTTATGACTAAATATTTTATTCTTTCTTATTCTTTTATTCTTTGTAAGAAGATAATGTACTCCTTAGACAAAGAAATGGTCACACCATCTGGTCCAGAGTTTAATATAGTTTGTTACTGTCATCTCATGGTCAAACTAAACTTGTTTCCTTCCCATGTCACTACCCTGCTGGTGCTTTCATTAATAAGTATTTTAGTTATTTTCTGTGTCCTACATCTTGTCAAAGGCACATGTTATAATTTGCTTTCCACTAGTATGATAAACATATTGACCAAAAGTAACTTTGGGAGGAAAAGGCTCATTTCTTCTTTGAGTTACAGTCCACCATCAAGGAAAGTGAAGGCAGGGGGTCAAGGCAGCAAGCTGGAGGCAGGAACGTAAGCAGAGATCATGAGGGAATGCGGCTTACTCATTTACTCTCTCTGGTTTGCTCAGTCACTGTTCTTACACGATACTGTCCCATCTGCCTAACGGTTAATACCACCCATAGTGGTTTGGGCCCTCCTATGTCAATTAGCAATCAAGAATATGCACACAGTCATTTTCACAGGCCAATCTGATGGGAAGCAACTCCTCAGGTTAAATTCCATCTTCCTAGGTGTGGAAGTAGATGATGAGGATTAGATAGCACTGTTCAGTCTTGTCAACTTGACATAGAAACATGCACACTAGCATGCCACTGTTAAATCATAGTCTTGTCTGGCTTTCTCCAAGATCTCATGTTGATATAAAATAGTGTACAATGTTAAAAGTCCCACAGTCTTCAAAACAATGCCAACCATTCGATATGGAAGAGGCTGAAAATTACTTAGGTATGGAGAATAGTTTTCAAAGCAATGACCAGAGTAATGGTAGATATTGGCATTCCTCGTTAGATTCAATGAGAAGGTYTGGGGGTAGGTGGGTTATTTCTTTGCTTGCATGGTCGAGGAAGAGAGAACGGCAAATAAAGGTCTTCCAAATGGGCAAAGCTGATGACTGAACCATTGTGTTTGCTGCCAAAATACCTGACTGAAAGCTTGGTAAGATCCTGGCTCATAGTTCAAGGGGATCATTCCACCACAGTGGAAAGGACACCCAAGGTGTTTTAGCAGCGATAGCAGCTACTTTTAAAATGTAATACTGTTAGTTTCTTCAACTTTCTAAATAAGCCATCATTGTATATAAAAAGGAATACTTCTGGAGTTTGCTGCTCTCCCTGAAGACCCAGGCTCAGTTTATAGAGCCTATTTTGGATGCTCACAGCCATTTGTTACTTTAGTTTCAGGGCATCGCATATGCTATGCTAACCTCTGATGTTACCAGGCATGGAAGGTGGCACACATACATACAGACACTCAGATAGACATTAAAACAAAACAAAGCAAAATAAACAAAAAAGAAAAAGAAAACAAAAACAAAAACTTTTCCAACATGACTACCTGTGTTTGATTTCCAGATTTCATGTAAACAATGAAGGAGAAAATAAATTCCACAAAGTTGTCTTCTGGACCCACATAATACATAGCATGCACAAGCACACACTAAGCACACACTACATTTACACTCACACACACATATAATATTAAGATTATGTATCATTAAAAATCATATACAGTTAATGCATGTAGAATCTAGATGTTGGCCAATGGAGTTAAAAGAGGTCTGACAGATACCTAGAAATAAGTACCAGCTGTCCGGATTTCAAAGTATTTTGAAGAAGTAGCAGAAACCTATCATTAACATTTATTCCATTGTCTCCTCAATGAAATACTTTCAGGTAGCTTTAGAATCACATTATATTTAGAAGGACAAAAGTTATCTATTTCTCAAGGACTTCTCTTAAATTTTTTCCCCAGCCAAGAGGGTGTTCTTACATCAGCACGACCATATTTATTAATGAACTATGTGCAGTAAGCATAATTGTTTCGACTAAATCCACAGGTTCTGTCCGCATCAGGCCAAGAGCTCCTGTTAATGCAATAAGTGGTATCATGAGCTCAGAGCTATTTTGTGTTCTTCTAGGGATGTCTGACAAGCGTCAGATGAAGACGCCCCATGGGAAAGAGTCAAAACAATCACCCATTAAGGTAAAATATCTTTTTCCTTTTTCTAAGACCTCAAAAGGTAAGTTTTAGGATTCCTTTATATTCCATTTTCTCAACATTTGAGTGATAAAACTGATAACATATACTCTAGTTATTCAAGAATATTCTTAGTAAAAGGAGGAACTGGAACTGGATCAAGTCAGTCTTGATGGATGGCCATGTACAAAACCACCAGTGCCAGCTTCTACAGAGGGTTTTAAGGGAGCCTTTCTTCTGACAAAAGTTTTTTTTTTTTTTTGGTCTAGATTGAAACTTGAGTGATTTTCACTCGTTTATTTCTAAGTGTCCTCTTATTTTTCTTCAGGAGATTTCTAAGATTAAGGCAGTTGGAAAGTATTTCCCCAAATATTGATGTGGTAAAAGATTTTTTATGTCCATTATAAGGACATTGAGACACTGAGACTTTTTAAATCATGAAGTTAGGATAAATAATCCAGACACAGAGGCAACCCTTAATAGGGATTCATCTCACAATACCAGGCAGTTATAATAGTTCTCTGCTATGTGCCAACAAAGTTTTAAGGAAACTCTTAGTATAGGACAAAGAGGTAAGATTGATCTGTGCTAAATGGGCAGAAGTGTGAAAAATACTATTTTTTTTTTTTTTACAAAGTACCTAGCCTCGGGTGTTTTATAAGAGCATCACACAATAAGACTAATATTGGCCACTCTTCCCAGTCCTGTATACCACTTCCCTAAGTCACTAGAAGAACCAAAGACAAACATCTTTGATCTGAGCCTAAGAATATTTTCTCTGAATTGCAGGTCCAGTCGAAGAAGAGCAGATGCTGTATGTATTCTGGAATGACTTTCTTAAGACACATTGTAGATAAGAATTGAGCACTTACTGCATCACTATTTTCAGAGTGTCCTGATAGCCATGAGAATGTAGGCTTAGTTAGAACAACTGGTATTCCGAGAGACACAATCATAGTCATGTTTTTAGTTCTATCATTTATTTTAGTCGCTTTGGGATTTTGTGTAGCAGACAATATTTGCATTTGTTTCCCTCCCCCCAAGTAACCTGATTTTCCAGCCAATTTCCAATGTCAATTTTGTCAATGAAAAAAAAATGAGTTCACATTTTCCTGACATTAGTTTGTAGCTCACCACAGATATCCTTGATTTCGTTTCTCAGCATATATCCTGCTAAAGAAGAACCTAGCAGGACATGGAGGCATGTGACTCAGAGTGATAGCTAGGGGAGTACAAGAACAAAACGTGTTTCTAGATAGGTGTAAAAATGACACTATAAGCTCTGCCTTTTATTCTATCAAGATTTGGGTAGAAATTATCGAGAAACCCTAGATTTCCAGAATAATTCCAAAATACAGTGAACTCTGAAGAGAATGTTTGTTTATTTGTTTTTAAATTCAATTGAGCTGACCCCTCTTTGTTGTGAACACATTCCAGTTAATGCTGTATTGAAAAGGCTGGGGCTTAAACCTACCGAATCTGCCTCTGTCACATCTGAAACAACAACTGTGGAAATGGCAGAAAAGGCCTGTGGCATTAAAGAAGGTACTGTTGATATTCAATAATTAGTTAGATTTATTTATTGATAGTCATTGGTAGTAATACTTGTATTACTTACTTTCCTGTTGCTGTGATAAAACACTAAGACCAAAAGCAGCTTATTAAAGAAAGAGTTTATGATGTGTTAAGATCAGACAGAGATCAGTGTCAATCATGGTGATGAAAGTCAAGGCAGCCAGCAGCATGAGAAATCACATTTTCAATGGCAAACAGAAAACAGAGCAAACTGGAACTTGGGGGAGGCTGTGAGTTGTCAAAGCCTCCCCACAGTGGTGTACTTTGTCTAGCAATGCTCCATTTCCTACACATTCCACAATTTTTCCAAATAGTATCAACTACCAGGGAACAAAGTTTCAATTATAGGAGCCTGTGACTGCACCACCACATTCCAATTCTGGCCTCTGTAGGCTTATGACCATATTATAGCATTGAGCTCAACTTGAAAAATACTTCAGAGGGTACTAAGCCTCCATTGATATCTACACAACACTCCTGCACATAAGGGTCAGGAACATGGAACATCAAGGAAGAAGGCATAAAAAAGTTGTAAGAGCCAGAAGACCAGGAAATCTGCTCCCAGAAAAAGGCAGGGGAGCTTCACCAATGATACTTCAACCCAAGACCTGAAGTATGTACAATACCAATAGACATGCTAACACGGAAGAGGAGAATCTCACTGAGCCCCACCCACAGGAAAAGAAGTGCAGACAACTGAAGAATACTGAGAACAGGAGAAATAGTCTTCTTTAAAGATGAACTTCTCCCCCCCCCCACCTCATTTTCCAATAATGAGTGATCAACCCTGAAATCATACACATACAAGTAACATCAAATAGACTGAACAAGTTGTATTCACTTATTTGGAGAAGTCCCATGTTCAGCCATAAACAGGAAAGAGAGAATGAACTGGAGTTAGGGTGAGGCTAAGAACTCTTCAAACCCTACCATCAGTAACATCCTTCATTCAGCAAGGCTGTCTCCTAAAGGTTCCATGATCTTCCCGATTAGATCTAAGGACAAGGTGTATCTGAACATATAGGGGACATTTCTTTTTCAAACCACAATACTATATCTCTTTTTAAAAGTACTAAAAATGTCTTGCATATTTTAATGTGCAAGTGTTTATTTCCATAGCTCATTGGTAGAATTGCAACCATAGAACTTAGCAATGTATTTCAATGGCTATTGCGGTTCTAACAGAATGATATGACCCAAAGGAAAGCTGAGTGGATTCTTGTGTGAGTCAGTGTGTGTACAGACAGTAATAAAACTTACTAGTCACTCTCCACAGACTTGTTTCCAGACATTAATGTCATGAATGAGGACAACACTGAAAATGAGTTGTTTTTTTTTTTTTCCCCCCGAGGCCAGCTTGAATCACAAAAAGCATGGAAGGTACTAGCACTTCTGGTCAGATCCAATGAGAGGGTATAGCAGCAATCAGGTTGTTCCTTCTGCTTGGGAGGCAAAAGAGGAGAGAAAGTCAATTCAAGGATTTCCAAATGGGCAGAAGCAGTGAGGAGCCTCTGAGTCAATCACCATGTTTAGTGCCCTTTCTTATTTCTGTGACCAAATAACAGGAAAATGTATTTTAATGGAGCAAGGGTTTATTTTGCTGTATAGGACAAGGGTATTATTCTGGAAGGAAAATGTCTCAGCAGGTGTATGGCACTGACTGGTCACACTGCATCTGTACCCAGGAAGCAGAGAGTTCATAGAGTTCGTCTGAAGTCTTTCCCCAGTGACCCACTTTTTCCAGAAAAGCTCCACCTCCTACAATCTTTCTCGTGCAGTACCACCAACAGTGGACCAAGTGTTCAAACACATGAGGCTCTGGGGCTAGGGGAATTTATAATCAGGCCAGAACACACATTCTGTGGTTTTGGCCGTGTGTAGACTGACCATCTCATATCACAGAATCTGGACTCGAGGTAAAAATAAAAGAACCTGCTTTCTTATTTTTGACTTCTTTGTCATCCTTTCAGAGAGGAATAAAGTATGTTCCACATACAAAGAAATGACCATGCCATTTGATCAAGAGTTTAATATAGTTTGTCATAATCTTGGCAATGGTTCTGAAGTCTGCTTGCTTTTCTGTGTCCTTATCCTGCCTGTGCTTTCAATAATAAGTATTTTAGTAATTTCCTGTGTCAACTGCCTTTTGCTGAAACCACACAGCTGATATAGGGAATCTGTTTGGACACTAGGGAAGTTAGATAAAATGAAAGTGTATCATACAGACATCTGTGTAGACTTAAGATTATTGTGCATGTCTAATGGTGTAGAAAGCAAATGGAAAGACTTCATTTGCTATGTAAGATCAGTTTTTCACTAGGAAGGACTTGTTCCTGTGTCTTTATAACCTTCTTGCTGGTTAAATGGCTAGCTCAGTTGATAAGGTGCTTGCATTCAAGCACACAGACGTTCCCATGACTTGACCAATAGCTCAAGGGAGACATGAACATATTTCTGAGGCACTTGTAATATGTTAGTGAATTTTCAAAGTTTAAGAGTACTAGACATTTAAACAAATAATGGTAACCTAACCAGTCTTTTATGATTCATTTCATTCAAGCAGGAGCTTCTGACTAGTCAGGTGATTGGGACTTTGTGGAGAGTAACAGTGATTTCACTTTAAAAAGTGGGTACTGAATGTGTACTCAGGCTAACACGGGAATTAATTTTAAAGTTTTATCTGTTTCTGAGCAACAAAAACCTGTTTTAAAAGCATTAAAATGAATAATTTTGGGATAAACAAGGATGTATGTGAGAACTGACTAGGGTTTTTGTGAATCTGTAAAGTATGTTGGGTGCAATGTCTACAGTAGTACATTCTACTAACAACCACTCTGAGCATTTACACCACATATGTTATGCTCACTAAATCACTCAGGAACAGTACAGATAGGTGTACTGTTTGCTTCTTTACTGATGATGTATATTCCCTGGATGGAACTGGAGAGGCATGACGATGAATAGATCCTAGGTCAGCATGTTCCCAAGAAGGGAGGCATGTTTGTGGCCCTGAGGCTGATGTTCCAAACTGTTGACCTGTACTTATGTTTAGGCTATGAGAACCTTAATCATTGTACAAGAGTCTATTTTCTGTATTAATTTGCCTATTGCTGAAGCAACCAGAGATCCAGGGGACAGATGATCAAAATTCTTAATGTGATCTGGGGAGACTGAATCTGAACATCCACCTCAAAAAAGGATGACCCAGGAAAGAAAAACTAGCAGGAGAAAAAAATGTGTGGTGGTTATTTTTTCTTACAGTTCTTGGGACCTGAGCAAGATTTCTCAGATCACTATGGAGGTAGAAGGAGAGAATCAACTCTACAGCTTATCCTTTGACCCCTGACAGATACTACATAGCATGCATTCTTACATATGCACTTTGTATGTGTACATCCACACACAGTAATGAATGAGCAGTGTAAAAGCATAAGACCATGGTAAATGAGTATGAAATCTGTGTATGTTGATCTGTAGTGGCTGAAAGACGTTAAGAGAGATCTATAAAGACTTGAAAGTAGCTAGAAAAGGTGATAGAAATCTTGTCATTTAACACAACCATTAGCCAGTGTTGACCCAATCCAAGGTGGATTATTTCACAGGCCTTTTAGACTCCTCTTGTTTAGGAGGACAACATTTCTTCCTCATTTCTCTTGAGATCATACACTGCTCTTTTTCCTGAGCTGTGAAGAAGGGTCTTGCAGTGCTTCGACCATCTTCGACCTTAGTGCATATATAAACATAGACTAAATCCACATGTCACTGTTACCACCAACATGTGGTACCAAGTGATGTCATGAGCTGTAAGTTCTTTCTGTCCCCCTAGATTTATATGAGGAAGAACAACATTTGGAGGCCTTAGGAAAAGAGGTAACACTACCATTCACCGAGGTAAGATAACTTTTCCTTTTCTCAGATAAAAAGGTTCCCTTCATGATACAATTTCTAGTTTAGATGAAAACATGTATAAGAAGCAGACATGCTATTTTATAGGAAAAGTTCTTGTTTCTTCTGCAACTGTCCTCTTGTCTTTCTGCCGGGAATCTAAGATTAACACAGATAGAAACTCATTCCAAATAATTCCCCAAATATTGATGTGGCAGATCCTGATGTCCATTAAGGGACACTGTGGCAGTGCGACCTCTAAAGGATGAAGTTAGAGTAGATAATTGGGCTGGAGAGGTACTCCTTAGAAGGGATTCATCTCACAGCACCAGGTTGTCATAATGTTTCTTTGAGGGAACTCTTGGCAGGGGACAAAGGGATAGGTTTGCCTGATCTGGGATAAAGGAGGGGGAAAGTGTAAAAAATACTTGTTTTCTTCACACAGTAGCCAGCCTCAGGTATAAGAGTATCACACAACAGACTAATATAGAATCTTTGTAGGCCATTCTTCCCAGTCCTTTTTACCACTTTCCTGAGACACYGGACAAACCACAGACCTATGCAAACGTAATTCAGTYTGATCTGGGCCTAAGAGTGTTTTTTCTACATTTCAGGTAAAGTCAAGAAAATGGAGATGCTGTATGTATTTTGGAATGGCTTTCTTAAGATACACTATAGATAAGAACTGTGCACATATTCATTGTCTTTGTCTAGTTCTCCACTCTGTATTTGCTTATAAACAGATTTATTTCCATTTTTGAGAAATCATGTTTCCCTCTCCCATTTCCTTACAGCTCTCCCCCACCCCCACCCATCCAACTCTGTGCCCTTTTCACTCTCTCCTTAAAAAAAYGAAAGACTAGAAACAAAGAATAAAAATAAACAAAACAAAGAAAAAGCACAACACACACATAAAAATAGAGAATTAGAAAACATAATATACAAAATATACAAAAAAGATTATTAAGATAGAACAACAACAAAAAAAAAACGATCTACAAAAATGTCAGTGAGTTTGTTTTTTGTTGGCTCTACTGTTGGGCACAGGGCATTCCTGAAGTGTAGTTTATATATCCAGTGAGACTCCATTGGAGAAAGCTAATTTTTCCTTTGTGTGAGTGATTGTCAGTTGCAAACAGCTTTTTGATTAGCAATGGGAGCCCATGTCCACTTCTCCTCTTGGAATGGGGACTCGTCTGGCTTGAACCTCTGGATGCTGCCATCATCTCTGTGGGGTCGTATTGGTTTCTCATTCTTTTCGAAGCAACCTAATGGCAATAAGATTGTGAATTTAGATAAAACAACAACTGATATACAAAGAGACGCATCATGGCCATGTGTATATAGTTCTTCCATTCACCTTAGTGGTCTTGGGATTTTCTATATCAGTAAATGTCTTTATGTGTTTTCTCCCAAAAGATATTCCAATTACTCATGTCAATTTTGTCAATGAAAAATATCAGAGACGATGCTTTTTACCTGCATTAGTTAAGAGCTCATCACAGCCACATGTGTATGGCAGACTTATTTCTCAGTATACCCTGTTACAGAATCACCACCCAAGACAGAAAGTGAGAGWCCAGGTGGAYGGCTAGGGGGTACAAGAGCAAAATGTGTTCCYAGATATTTTTAGTTATAAACTCATCTCCCCATGGAGACATGAGTTGTCATTTTTCAAGGATCCATTCAGCCTGTGCCCAGAAATAATCCTGCCTGTAGAAAACATGAGCAGTTCCTTGTCTGTTTCAGTGATCAAAAACCACAGGTAGCAGCTGGGGATCAGGTGACAGTCATTCACCGCTGTGAAAGATGGAAAGCTACAGTATACCGTGGTTTTTTTTTCCCCCTGTTTTGTTTGTGTTTTTGCTGTCTCACTGGAATACCAGACTTTCACTTTGGGTCTCTGGGTTTGATATCCAATGGTGCCTAAAGTATGATGGGTGTTCATAGGTTTGTTAATCTATCACTCTAGCATGGGATCCATGATTATCAGGAACTCAATCTCATTTTCAGTCACTGGCCTTTCTCAGTCAGGCAAGGCCATAAGACAATGCTTGAAAGACCCACTGAGAGGAGCTGACCATGTGGAGGTGTGGTGGAGGAAGGCTACACACTATGGTCCCTCACACTGCTTCTTTGGGAGGAATGGTGACTTGTAGCAGGGATTGAAAAATGGAGTGTTCACATTTTTGTTTGTCAGCTACTTTGTCACAGTGACATTGGTGTAGGTAATTAGTACAGGGCCTTCATGTCAATTCATGTCAAAAGTAGGAGGTGTTGAGTGCCTCCTACTCTATCTAGTGCCTTTCTGTTAAGGTAATATTGCTATGTCTCTGGACTATAAAAAGTCACACTGTGTAAATAATGAAAGAAACAAGTATATCTCCTTTTTAGAAACCATCCAAATATGGTCTGGTTCTAACCATCACCATCCAGCTGATTCTCTGGCATCAGCAAACACCATAGAGTACCTTTGTGGTGCCAGTATTTGCTATTAGGGGCTTTTTCTTATTTGCCTTTTCAGCTTCCTTAGGCTTAATGTGTGTTCATAGGAAACTATAGTGTTATATGTCAAGAATGCAGAACTGAGCAGTTGCACAGGTTTTAGTGTGTTCACGTGGCTCTCAGAGTGATGTGGATGTTGGCCATMTCACACAGTCGCACTGTTCTGTTGAGGCTGTTTTGTCCATGTGAGTTGAGACCTCCACTACACTGATCATGACATATCTCTACTAAGTGAATACAAATTTCCATGACTTTCCAGAGGTGACTTTCTGAATCAGTGTGTTTGCAAGTCAGTAATGAAATCAAATGTTAAACACAGAACAACTTTTATTTTGTTTGTCTCTAATGAATTCCATGGACCTAAATGTTTTTGTTGTGTGTGCATTCCAGTCACCGCTATGATGAAAAAACTTGGAATCCGCTACTCTATTTCGTTGGTTCACGTTAGAAGAACTGTTCCATTGCCTGAGACTACAGTAGAAAAGGCCCATGGCACCAGAGCCGGTACTGTGGAAATTCAATAATTACAGTTATTATCAGTAGTTGTAGATTATATCGTATTCCCACTATAAAAAGAATGAAGATACCTTGTAGTAGTTTTAATATGGGAGTTGTTCATTTCCCTAGTCCACCTGCAGAACTACAACCACAGAACTCAAAATCACATTTAAACAGTCTATTTTGGTTTTGATTACATGATAAGGAACCAAAGGAAAGCTGAGATGGTTCTTGTGTGAGGCATTGTGGCTTCGCCTGTGACAGACACGTTGTGCAAGTCACTATCCCCTGGCTCTCTTTCAGACATAGGTGGCGGTGATGACAACTATGATTCGTCTAGTCAGAACCTCCCTAGAAGCAGAGACCGCRATTCTGGTAGGTCATGGTGCTGGTTGGATGCAATGTTAGATGCAAAATGCCTTTGGGATAGACAGATGCCATGATGCAACTCCCATGGGATCATTCTGTTTCATTGTTTCCCCCTTGCTGTGACCTATAAAGAAGCACTGAAGGAAGGAAGGAAAGATGGAAGGAAGGAAGAAGGAAAGAAGGGTTTTCTGTCCTGTTTGAATACCTGGCACTGGCAGGGACAACATGGGTGGCCTTGTTTGTAGGAGATCACTTTGTCCTGTTGCATCCACACCGAGGAGGAATAAGCAGAAGTAGACCTGGGTTCCAGAACCCAAAGGTTTGCTTCTTGTACTCTTAACCACTGAGCCGTCTCTCTAGACGGGTTTGCCTCTTGTAACTCACTAACTCAGCAGAGGCCCCATACCCCAAGGCTTCTGTGCTTTCCTGTGCAGACCCAAACCATGACATACAGAGATATGTAAATTGCCCATGTCATGTCCTATAAGGTAGAGCTGAGGTAGAAATCCAAGGTCCCACTTTCTTTTATCGTCACCCTCTTTCCACAAAGACAGTAAATTCCAAGTAGAAAGAAATGACTATGTTGTATAGTCAAGAATTTAGTGTTTTTTTTTTAAAAAAAATATGTTAGTAAACCAAGGTCCATTTTCTCTACCTCCCTGCCCTCCAATTGCTTATATTAATAACTATTTTAGTTATTTCTTTCATGCCACAATTATGGGAAACATGCTTATGGAATAGGCACTCTATTTTGACAAAGGTCAAGTCAGAAGGAACTTATATCACACAAACAAAATCTTTGGAATCTTAAAAAAATTATTGTCTAGGGGCATGTAAATAGGATGGAAAAACTTATTTGTTGTATAAAAATCAATTAAACATGAAAGGATAATGATTCATATGTCCCTTTTACTATGTTTTTGAGGGCTAAGGGCATCTCATTTGATAAAATGCTTGCTTTGCAAACCATCAATTGGCCCACATCTTATATCTGTGAGGCCTTAATAATGTAAGATGGAAGTTTTTCTTTGTCTTACAATACTGGAAATCATAATATAATGTTAATCCATCCTGTGTTCTGAGGTTCATTTCATCCAAAAAGAAATCTGTGGACCTCAGGCAACTGGAATCTTCTGTGGAACAGTGTGGACTGACTTTAAGAATAGATACTCTTGCC
This sequence comes from Apodemus speciosus, assembly GCA_002335545.1. NCBI lineage: Eukaryota > Metazoa > Chordata > Mammalia > Rodentia > Muridae > Apodemus > Apodemus speciosus. Next base: position 44,642 of record BDUI01007317.1, read on the forward strand.
AATGCAGGAGTTATTTTTAAACTTTTATCAAATTCTGCCACACCTGAATCTACATGAAACTAAAATTAGTATTTTCCAGGATAAACAGAGATAACTCCTTAGAATACCAATCACTGCAGTGATCTGTCAGAGCACCTACACCAAACTCCTGTGCTCATCAGATCACACACTAATAGCACAGACACATGTCCTTCAGTTATGACATGCATGCTCCATGTGGAGTCAACCAGAGATAGTGAGGTACATATCCGAGCCCCTGGTGCTCTTAGGTGAACAAGCTAAACTGGGAATCAGTATGTGGCTCTCAATTCTCAGGTTCTAAACTTGACCTGTGCTCATAATTCAGGCTTTGCAGTCATTAGCTGATATGCCAGACRAGTCATCTTATGTGTAAATTTCTGAAGCTTGCAGAAATACACATGATAAGGTGAAAATACACATAAGGTGAATATAGCCTAGGACATTTCAGTCACAGTTCACCATTGTCATGATGTTAAAATCCCATAGGAGTAACCAAATGAGACAGGGATTGTGGAGTCTCACTATTTGTTATGCTCACACTGAGTATGGGTCACTCCTTTCCTCTGCCCTAAAACTATTTAAGAATGGAGACACYCTTCAGTAATATTTAAAGTCAGTATAACTGGGACCTTACAAGTTCCGTAGTTCTGTGAACTGAACACTCTGGGAAAGGGACATATAATAACCAGAGAGGCAGTTCAGTGTTAACTGATGGCTCACCCTTGTGGAAAATCTCATGAGGAGCTCCTTTATCAACCCTCAGATTGAACCTGGGTGAACCTGGGCAGCTGCTTCATACAATGAATACAAGTCATGGCAAGGTAAAGGGAAACCAGAGGGAGAAATACGTGATGTGCTATGTAGTGACTTTCAGAATGTAATGAGATCAGTATGTTACACTACTCAATAAGATATTGTATATCAAAGTGTGAATACTTGAGTATCATTACATCCTGTGGATGATACATTCATACACCTTGAACAATGTGTACACTAAAACTACAATACTATGTGCTAAGGTTGGCAAGATGACTGGGTAAACATGATTGCTTTCCAAGGCTGATGACCTCAGTTTGATTCCAAGAACCCATATAAAAATTGAAGGAAAGAAACAACTCCCCAAATTTCTTCTCTGACTCACACACAGGCTATGAAATGTACCACCACACATATACATCATATGCACACATATGCATAATAATAATAATGTAATTTTTCAAAAAAGATTTATTTTATGCATTAGTACACTGTATCTGTCTTCAGACACACCAGAAGAGACCATCAGATCCCACCTCAGATGGTTGTGAGCCACTATGTGGTTGCTGAGAATTGAACTCAGGACCTCTGGAAGAGTAGTCAGCGCTCTTAATAGCTAAGCTATATCTCCGGCCTCAATTAAAAGTAATTTAAAAGTCATATATGGTTAATGGACATAGGATATATTAACATTGGTCTGTGGTAGTTAAAATACATTTTGTGGATACCTACAAAGTAGTGTCATTTTTCTTGACTTGAAAATGGTTTGAAGCAGTGATAGAAATCTGTAATTTAACATGACATTTATTGCAGTGTTTACCCTATTGTCCTAGGATTTTTTTTTCACCAATGTCAAAAGCAAATTGGGATGGAAAGGGTTTATCTAGCTTACACTTCTAGGTAACAGTTCATCATAGAGGAAAGTCATGGCTGGAGCTCAAACAGGAATCAGTAGGCAGGAACTGAGGCAGAGACYGTGAAAGACCATGCTTACTGGCTTGCTTTTCCACATTACCCAAGGAGTCTTTAGAAACCGTTGCTCTATCTAGTGGGACAACCAGCTACAGCTACCACCAAGCCCATTAGAGAAATTCATTTTTACAATTTCTCCTTCTCCAAGCTACTCATGGTACCACGATGTTTGTTGTATATAATATGTATATATAATTTCATTTTTATATATACATATACATATGAAATTTCCTGGAGAGCTATCTATCCTTTATCCTCATAGATAGAGGTCCAGAAACACTGGTTATATTATCAGGGAGGGAATCAATAGCAGCATCAGCAGGGCACATCCACATAGTGACAACAGAGAAGCCATGCCACCAGCACACTGCAAAATACCTTCTTCCTGCCATCCACCTTTTCATCTAGACTGCTAACAGAAGAGGTATTCCAATAATGCCACTGGGCAGGTCTTCTGTCATTAATTAAGGCAATCGAGACAATTCTTTAGGCGAGGCTTCCTACTCATGTGATTCTTATTTTCGACAATCAGGGATTAAAATCTACCTAAATACCAAATGTGAAATACCAATTTGATATTGCCTTAATTTCCATTGTTTAGGACAACCATAGTTCTTCCAGCATATTTCACAGCCATAGTCCATTATGCATATCAAGTTAATAACCCTTGACCATGACAAGTGTTGTCATGAGCTGAAAGTTCTTTCTGTTCCTATAGAATTGCATAGGGAACGAATGAATGTTTTACGAAGAGAAGTGACACCACCATTGGCTGAGGTAAGATGGCTTTCTTTTTCCTCAGATAGAAAGGTTACTCTCATGGTACTTTCTTTATATGGCTATCACATCTCAGGAATAAAACTGCGCTCACACTATGGCTATTAGAGTATTTACATAGGAAGAGGACAAAAGTCACCCATGATATGACACAGCATGAGAAGAAAGTATAAATCATATCAAGTCCCATACTGCATGTCAGGTAGCTCTTCTGCAAACATTTTCCTGTTTAGATGAAAATATGTATAAGAAGCTGACAGGCTATTATATAGGAAAAGTTCCTGTTTCTTGTACAACTATCCTCTTGTTTTTCTGCCAGGGGTCTCCTAAGGTTAACACTGGTGGAATGAGTTTCYCCAAATATTGATGTGGCAGAMGATTCTGATGTCCATTAAAGGACACCGAGGCAGTGAGACCTCTAAAGGATGAAGTTAGAGTAGATAATTGGGCTGCAGAGGTACTCCTTAGAAGGGATTCATCTCATAGCACCAGGTTGTCATAATGTCTCTCTACTATGTTTCAAAGTAGCTTTGAGGGAACTCTTAGCAGGGGACAAAGGGATAGGTTTGCCTGATGTAGGTTAAGTGGGCAAAAGTGCAAAAAATACTTATTTTCTTCACATAGTACTCAGCCTCAGGTGTTTTATAAGAGTATCACGCAACAGACTAATATAGAATCTTTGAGTAGGATATACTTCCCAGTCCTGTTCACCACTTTCCTGAGACACTGGAAAAAACAAAGACCTGTGCAAACATAACTCAGTATGATCTGGTTCTAAGAGTATTTTCTCTAAATTTTAGGCCCAACCAAGGAACCGAAGTTGTGGTATGTATTCTGGAATGGCTTACTTAGGACATACTGTAGATAAGAACAGTGCACACACTCATCTTTGTCTTGTTTTCCACTATGTCAAAGCAATCTTCTAGTAATAACACTGTGAATTTAGCTTAAAACCACCAATGATACCCCAAGAGATACCCCACGGTCATTTGTGTGTCATTCCCTCATTTCCCCTAGTTGCTGTGAGATTTGATTTATGTTTTATCTCCCTAAAGATAACCCAATTGTTCAACCCAATTTTCAGACAATTTTTAAATGAACAAAAATGAGAGGCCAAGCTTTATATTATTTAGTCAAAGCTCATCATAGCAGTGTATGGTGGAGTCATTTCTCAGCATATCCTGCTACAGGAGAACCCTGATTAAGGTGGATAAATCATTGTGTTCCCAGACATATGGCATAAACTTCCATCTATCAACTCATCAAGACACGGGTAGTCAATATAGAAGAGTCCTAGCTTTTCATAAGAACCCCCAAACAAGTCTAGCCTATTGAAAACTCAAGGAACACCACAGCTGCTCCAGTGGCAGAACCTGAATGTCGCTTCTACATATTAGGCTGCAGATATTCACAGCTGAGAAAGACAGAGCAAGCTCAGGTGTGCTGGGTTTTGTTTGTTTGTTGTTTGCTTTTAGCTCAGTTATTGGAATACCAGGTTGTCATGAGCAAGGTTTGATGCTCAATATTGGAGAAACAAGGACTTTGGCATGTAGGTTTGTAGTCTAGTATTCCAGAAGAGATGCAAGGTAGTTGAGTTTTAATGTCATCTTCAGTCTTGGGCATTTTCTGACCAGGCTGTGCTGTGCCATGAGACAGTGCATGAAAACATTAATTATTACCATACCACTACCAGCACTATCAACAACAGCAGCAGCAAATAAAGGAAAGAATCCACCTGTTCCTAGCCATATTGTTCTGAAAATAGGATCTCCAACACAGGGAACACAGGGAATGTGTATCATAATTTGGTTTTCCTTCAACATGGCTGAATCCCAGAGGAACTGGTGAAATGCTTTAACATAATTAGAAACTATTTCCATGACTCCAAAACCTACACACTGGGGTAGGGATGCTATCCACTAAGAACTCCAGTCAACACTGGTCTCAGTCATTCTTTTAACGTTCCCAGATGAATTAATTAGACTCTGTCCCTCAAAAGTACTTGCCCTCCTCACTTCTGGTCAGTTCCCATATTGACTGATGAGTGAGAACACAGAGTCTGTGCGCTCAGTGGATTATCCAGTCAGCACTAGATATGATCATTTCTAAAATGGCTGTGGCTCATGGTATGTCTGTGTGTACAGGCATTAGCCAAGGAGGGTTTTAGTTCAGGGAGGCAGGACTGTGTGTATACTGCCATTCGATGACCTGTGGATAAGAGAGTTTTAGAGTGCTAACTGGACTTTGTTGAGGAAGCAGTGACTAGATGTCATAGTTAGGGTATCTATTGCTGCCATAAAATATCTACTTACTGGCTTGCTTAGCCTGCTTTCTTACAGAGCCCAGGATGAGCAGGCCAGGGATGGCACTGCCCTTCATGTCTGGGCCCTCCAAACCCACCATGTCTAGCCTCCCCTGGTCCACTGATCATTAATTGAGAAAATGTCCTACAGCTGGATCTCATGGAGGCATTTTCTCAACTGAGGCTTCTTCTTCTCTGATGATTCTAACTTGTGTCAAATTGACACACAAAACTAGCCAGTATGCCAGAGAAGGAGCAAACTTAGGTTTCATGAAGGGCTCTGCTCCTCGTTTGTTTTGTTTAGGTGTCACAGACAGTGTTGAGGGCAGCTGTAACCAGGAATGTGTGCACAGGCACAGTCCATCAAATCCTCTGTTTGGTGATGTGGAGGTCTTAAGCAGGGTGTGCCAACTGAAGGGAAGGGACTTTATTTTTTCCACCCCTCTCATGCTAGCTACTTTAGATGACTTGGAACCCGAGTCTAGACACTGACAGACAGTTGATAGTATGCGGGTGGTGCAGAGGACTGCCACACATTCCACTCACCACAGTCTACTGCATTGCTTCTTTAGGAATTAGTCTTTTTTGTTGTCGTTGATTTAAAAATACAGTACCTATCCCTATTTTATTATTCTATTGGCCCGGGAATTTGGTCACATGGACATAAAGGTAACTAATACAGTGCCCTCAGATTAAAACTATTAGGTACAGAAAGCCTGTATCACTGAAGGTGATATTACTTGTTGTGCATGAGTTAAAAAACAATGGTTACCTAAACAATGAAAAGAAACAACCACTGTCCACTGTTCTGAGGCCATGCAACTATGATCTCGTGGTCTAGCCCTGGATTTCTGATTCTTCTAGTAACCACTAAATACCATAGAGAACTTGTGTAGCCCTAGTATTATTCTTTAAGGGTCTATATTGATTTACATTTTTAGACTCATTAACCTTACTGTGAATGCTTAGTAATATGACACCGTTAATGTCATATTGTTAAGAATGTAGAAATGAGGAATAGCCCACATTTCACTGTGTTCATATGACTTCCAAAGAGATTTGTGTGCTGATCACACTTTTGCACTACCCTTCTGTCAATACCACCTCGTGCACATCAATTGAGAGCATATCTATGTAAGGACTGACCAGCCCTTTGTACGGTAAATGATCGATGGTTCGAGGATTCTGGATCAGATGAGTGCAGTGTTTAACGCAGCTGTTATTAGGCTTCCTATCTTTTAATGCAGTTCAGCTGACCTAGGTTTTTTTTTTTTTTTTTTTTTTTTTTTTTTTTTTTTTTTTTGTCGTTGTGAATGCATTACAGTATCAGCTATCTTAAGAAGACTGGGTTGTGAAAAAATCGACTCTGAGAAAGAACCTGACATAATAGTCCTCTATACGGCAGAAAAAGCCTGCACCACTAACGGTACAGTGGAAATTCAATCATTAGTTTGAGTTATTCATGATAGTTGTATGTTTATACTGCATCTCCTCTGGGAAAAGAATGAGGATGTTTTGCAGTATTTTTAATGTAACATGTTTGTTCCCCCAACTCATTTGTAGAACTGTAATACATGTCTATTGTGGTTCTCACTGGATGACAAGCGTTCTTGTGTGAGGCAGTGTGACTTCACCTACTATAAGCACCAATGTGTGAGTCACTCTCTCCACTCACTGTCTTCCAGATATCGAAGGTGTGGAGGACAGCACTGAGGATGAGTCAGCTAACGAGAAAGGTAAGCAAGCRTTCATGCAAGCAGTGGCRTTTCTAGTCAGATCTGATGACAGAATCCAGGAGGAACTGCTGTTTCTTCTGCTGGAGAGGCAGAGAAAGAAAAAGTCAATTCAGGAGACTCCCCAGTGGGCAGAAGATGATAAAAACTTATCATGGAATCATCYTACTTCAGTAGCTTTTATATTTTGATGTAATAACCTGACATGAAGCATTTTAATGCAGGAAGTATTTACTCTGGTTTCCAATTCAAGGGGATCATTTTATTATGGCATGGAAGACATGGAAATGACTAGCAAACTTCAGTGTTCAGGGGTCAAATCACCACTCTCCCTCACTTTAATATCAGYTTGCTGGTCTGAACCTGGACTGATGCTTTACACAGAGAATACAATTGATGCCATAAAGGAAAATTCTAAGTGTCTCCATCCAATAAGCTATTACTGTACAACAAATAGTAAATACTTCCACATCATTATATCCTGTGCTTCACAGCACACCCCCTTTCTAGAACACTATTACTCTATCAAGATTGACATTGTCTTGTGTTTGGTCTGGTGAGATAGCTCCATTGGTAAGTGTGCTTGCCTTTTATAGCTGGGGCCTGATGACCTGAGCTTGACTCCTGGAACCTATGTAGAGGTGAAAGGAGAGAACCATCTCCTCCAAGTTGTCCTGTGACCCCCACACATGTGTATATACACGAGTATAATGACAATAATAATTGAAAGTAATTAAAATTTACATATCATTAATGAATGCAGTATGCTAGTCTTGATTGGTGGTGGATAAAACAAGCAAAAAATACAGATCTCTAGAAATGCTAATTTTCTTGACTTTAAAATGGCCTGAAGAAATGATATCAATTTATCACTTAATCTTAACATTTATTTCAGTTTGTCCAATCCAAGATGAATTATTTTGTATTACTTTGAGGAAAAAGACTAATTTTTCTCATTGATTCTTCAGGTCTTCCTTTGTTTTTCCTTTGCCATCTGTGGAAGAGTATAGGAGAAGCCTAACTTGGCTTCTTAAGTCTACCCATCAAGGCTAGGTGCTAGTGCAAACACATAAGTAGCAGATTTTCTTTGATGTACCAGCTCCCAAATTATTGAGACACAGACTATTAGATTTATTTAATAAGCTTTACGGCATAATAACTGAGAAGCTATTAATCAAATACTCTAAGATAATCTGGCTAACTCCCAGCCAAATGTGCCCAAGATACTTCCATTTCAGTACTGATCTGTCTCTCTCTGCTCCATGTGTGTTCTCATGGTGTCTTCTGGACTCTCTCTCAGAGACAAATTCTTTCTTCCTCTCTCTTCACCCTGCTCCCCCCTGTGATCAGAAGTCCAGCTCTATTCTCTCCTCTCAGTCACTGGCTGATGAGCTTTTTATTGGCCAATCTGGGGATAATTGGGGAGCAATATTTATGCAACATTGAGACAGGAGATACTTAGAATAAGCATTATAATACCATGTCCAGATTACAACCAAATATAGGGGCAGAGATATCAGCATTTGAACAATTCAAAGATAATCATTTCACAATGCACAATAGCATTACATGTACAGCTAAGCATATAGACTCAATCCATATACCATTGTCCATATCGAGCTAAGAACACTTGGTACGTATCCAGCAGTACCATGAGCTCAGAGCCATTTTGTGTCCTCTAGTGATATGTGAACAGAACCAAATGACAGCCTCAGAAGAAGAGGGTGGCCAATCATTACTGATTAAGGTAAGACAGTCACCTCCTTTCCTAAGGTAGGAAAATTAGCTCCATGATTCCTTTATTTATAGATACCATATTCGAATAATAATGCTGACAACTTAAGCAGCAGATATTCCTAGGAAGATGGGGAATTATGCCAAGTTACCCATGGCGTGACACAGCATGAGAGAAGACTGTGAATTGTGTCAGGTTCCACAGAGAGTGTCAGGAAGCTCTTCTTCTGATAAACATGTAGAAGAGCTGACAGGCATATGGTATACAAAAAGCTTCTTTTTTCCCCTGCATCTATTCTCTTGACTTTCCTCCAGAGAATTCCAAGGTTAGCACACTTACAATGAGTTTCCCTAAATATTRATGAGGTAAAAGATTCTGATGTCCATTAAGGGACATTGAGGTGGTAAGTTCTTTAAAGCACAAAGTTAGAGTAGACAATTAGGAGGAAGAGGCACTCCTTTGAAGAAACTCATCTCACACGATCAGATTGCCAACATGCTTCTCTGCCCAGTTTCATAGAGGACAAAGACATAGGTTTGCCTGATTGTACTTGCAAGGGTGAGAAAATACTTTTCTTTTCATGCTACCTAGACTCAGGTATTTTGTGACAGCATCAAACAGAACAATACATATTTTTTTGTTTATTAGTTCTCAAATAAAACCAGAGAACCAAAGACCTGTGCAAACCTAACTCAGTATGATCTGGGCCTAAGAGTGTTTTCTCTAAATTGCAGATCCAGTCAAGAAGGCGCAAATGTGGTATGTATTCTGGAATGGCTTTCTTAGGACACACTGTAGATAAGAACTGTACACTTACTCCTTGTCTTTGTCTGGTTCCCCAGCGTTTTGAGAGCAAACTGCTGGCACGGAGGATTTAGAGTTTAGTTTAAGATTACAACTGCTATTCCAAGTGACAAATCATGGTCATGAGTCTATAGTTACCTCTTTCCCCTTGGAAATGTGATCAACATCACATTTCAGTTTATAACCTCTGCCTCTCACTCTATAAAGATATGTACAGAAATTATGCAGAAATAATCAGCTTTCCAGCACATGCCTGGAACAAGCCTTACCTCAGAGAACCCAAACAGTACTGTGGCTGTTGCAGTGGTCAAAACTGAAGGTATCCTCTATGCTTCAGGCTACAGCAGGTACCTTGTATACTGATGTAGGGTGTCTTGTCTTGGTTTGTCTTTAGCTCAGCTATTGGAGTACCAGGCTGTCATGTGTGGGCCTAGAGATTGACACTCAACACTGCAGAAGCTAGGGTGTTAGTACATGGCTTTGTAATCCTAGCATTCCAGAAGGAGATTCAGGATAGCCAGGAATTTAATGTCATCTTCAGTCTTAGGCATTTTCTCAATAGCCCAGGTTGTGATACAGACCCTGCCTGAAAAACAGCAATTACCATCACCACAACAAAAAGGAAAAGTCCACCTCCTTGTAAATCACAGCCCTCCAACAATGGGAAACTGTTTGACAGAAAACACAGTGGATGTGAGCCATGACTATGTTTTACTTCAAGATGACTGGTTCTAGAGAGAACTGATGAAACACTTCAGCACAATAGAACCTGTTACCGTGAGTCCAAAATCCACACGGTTCAGAGCTCCTGCCCACTAAGAACTCCAGGCAGCCTGAAGTTATTAATCTGGTCTCAGCCATTCTTTTGACCATAATGTTTCAAGTGGATCTAGATTCTGTTTCTCAAAAGTACTTGCACTCAGTGATGGTCAGTCTCCATGGTGGATAGTAAGACCATGGGGAGCCCCTGCAGTCAGCTTTGGAGAGGCATCATTTCTATGATGCCCTTTTCCTTAAGGTGTGTCTATAGAATTAGACATTAGGGAAATAGGGCTTTGGTTAAGGGAATGAGACTATGTGTCTTGCTCATATATACAATATGAACAGAAGACTTTGTAGAGCAGAAACTTGACTCTGAGCAAGGAGTAAGCAATGTTAGGTGCATACTTTGAGCTACTAAAGTCACTGCCTTCTCTTAGGTATGATTAGTCGAGGCTACATAGACAGTGCCAAGGGCTATTGCTACCAAGGAAGTAATACGAACAGATCTAGTCCATTAAATCACCATAATTCTTGGCCTATCAGTTTAGATTGAAGGCTTACACAGGGTTTGATTGRGGGGGGGTGGTGGTGGAAGTATCTTTTTTTGCTCAGTCATCATGTGACATGTGGGTTAAACTAACTTGGTGTTGCAATCAATGAGGTCCTCTCCTAGTGTGGTTGCCTGATCAGTTTTCACTGAGAGGTCACAGAAAGGGCTACCACAGTGGTGAACAAATGCTACACATTTGGATAACCTGGTTCCTCTTCTTCAAAAGGAAATGGCCATTTTTTGAAGGCCATTCAAAATCAGGGTTGGAAAAGTGGAACATCTATCCTTGTTTCGGTTTTCCACCAGATAACTTGGGCCATACTATTAAGGTAACTATTACAGTGCCCTCAGACAGAAGTAGGAAGTAGAGATGGTCCCTTAACAACACCCTTTCCTTTTGGCCATATTATATGTTGTGCACAAACTGTAAAACATCTTGTTATGTGAAGAATAAAAAGAAACTACCTTTGCCTGCTGACCTGGCATCGTGGTGTTGTATATACACTCTCTGAATTTAGCTGTGGCCTCTTGCTGATTTTTCTGGCCTTTGGCCTTAGTGCTAGCAATTCTCTTTAGTTCATTTACTCCTTCAGGCTCATTAGGCTTAATGGGAGTCCTTAGGAAGTGGTAGTGTCATGTAGTTTCAAGACCAGAGAAGTGAGGAATTGCCCAAATTCCACTGTGTTCACAGGGTTCTTCACATCATTTGGATGCTGGCCATCTTGCACATGCAGTCAAATGCTCTTCTGTCCATCTTATCTCATCCACGTGGATTGAGATCTTCTCCATACTGACCATGTTATATGGGCTTTAAGTGTTCACTGATGTTCTTGATCTCCCAGAAGTAACATTGGGATTCAAACAAATGTGCTTGCAATTCAGTAATGAGATCAAATGTTTAAGCACAGAGCAATGGTCAGCCTTCCTTTTATGTGATTCAGCTAACCTTTTGTTGTTGTTGTTGTGAATGCATTCCAGTTTCCGCTTTATTGAGGAGACTGGGTCTCAGATGGATCCAGGCTCGTGAGCACAGCGACGGCATGCCTCAGACAAAGCCTGTGCTTACAGCTGACAAGGCCTGTGGCACACGTGATGGTACTGTGAAAATTCAATAATGTTTGAGTTTTTAAAATTAATCAATTAACTTTTAATTTGTTTTGCCTGCATGTATGTAGGTGCACCACATGTTGTGTAGTACTAGTGGAGGTGAGAAGAGGGCATGGAATCTTCTGGAATTGGAGTAACACATTGTTATGAACCACTACGCTATTGTAGAAATAGTTATTCTCAATCCAGGGCTTCTACATGGCCTTTGGCCATTCAGTTCCTGKATTAAAAAAACCCACAACCTTTATATTTATAATAAGCCTTAATCAGCACTAGAGCTGGGCAGATACCCACCCTCTATGCTATTAGCATGTATTTCCCCATCTATAACTCCAAGYTATAACTTGCTATGTTCCATCTGGGCAGCTCTTACCTTCAAGTGGCCAGCCCCATGGCTATGTTTTTGTGATTTACTTACCCTATTGCAGCTTCCTCCTCTCTCCACCTTCTTCTCCATCTCCTTGTGGTTCTCTGACCCCAAGCCCAGGGAACCCCAAGCCCTGCCTATCTCGATTCTGCCCATATGGCTATAGGCTTTAGCTATAGGCTGCAAGCATCTTTATTCACCAATCRGGAATAATTTGGAGGGCAAGGTCTCATAGTGTCACTTGGGTTTAAGTTCAGATTCTTTTGTCCTTGGGGGCAACCAGGCTTTGGAGGGCAGTCCAAAGGGCTGTATTATAATACATAGCAAAAGACCAAACACCATGCCCGTGTCGGGAATCAAACCCTAGACCCCTGGAAGAGCAGTGCTCTTAACTATAGAGCCATCTCTCAAGTTCCTAGTTTACTATTGATAGGAGCTGTAAGTAAGATTGCATCTCCTCTGTCAAAAGAATTAAGATGTTTTACAGTATTTTTAATATGTGAGGTGTTACTCTATCTCATTAGTAGAATGTCTATTGTGGTTCTCAGTGAATGATTATGACCCAAAGGAAGCTGAGCTTTTTCTCATGTGAGGCAGGGTGGCTTCATCTACTACAGTCACCAAGTTATGAGTCACTCATTGTCTTCATTGACTTTCTTCCAGATAGTGATATGTTTGAAGAAGACAGTGAAGATGATTTTGGTAGGGAGAACAGCCTTCAAAGTGATGACCCTGGTAGTGGTAGGTAATGGCATGCCTGATCTCATCCAGCTCTTCCCTAATTTTCTTNATCAATTAACTTTTAATTTGTTTTGCCTGCATGTATGTAGGTGCACCACATGTTGTGTAGTACTAGTGGAGGTGAGAAGAGGGCATGGAATCTTCTGGAATTGGAGTAACACATTGTTATGAACCACTACGCTATTGTAGAAATAGTTATTCTCAATCCAGGGCTTCTACATGGCCTTTGGCCATTCAGTTCCTGKATTAAAAAAACCCACAACCTTTATATTTATAATAAGCCTTAATCAGCACTAGAGCTGGGCAGATACCCACCCTCTATGCTATTAGCATGTATTTCCCCATCTATAACTCCAAGYTATAACTTGCTATGTTCCATCTGGGCAGCTCTTACCTTCAAGTGGCCAGCCCCATGGCTATGTTTTTGTGATTTACTTACCCTATTGCAGCTTCCTCCTCTCTCCACCTTCTTCTCCATCTCCTTGTGGTTCTCTGACCCCAAGCCCAGGGAACCCCAAGCCCTGCCTATCTCGATTCTGCCCATATGGCTATAGGCTTTAGCTATAGGCTGCAAGCATCTTTATTCACCAATCRGGAATAATTTGGAGGGCAAGGTCTCATAGTGTCACTTGGGTTTAAGTTCAGATTCTTTTGTCCTTGGGGGCAACCAGGCTTTGGAGGGCAGTCCAAAGGGCTGTATTATAATACATAGCAAAAGACCAAACACCATGCCCGTGTCGGGAATCAAACCCTAGACCCCTGGAAGAGCAGTGCTCTTAACTATAGAGCCATCTCTCAAGTTCCTAGTTTACTATTGATAGGAGCTGTAAGTAAGATTGCATCTCCTCTGTCAAAAGAATTAAGATGTTTTACAGTATTTTTAATATGTGAGGTGTTACTCTATCTCATTAGTAGAATGTCTATTGTGGTTCTCAGTGAATGATTATGACCCAAAGGAAGCTGAGCTTTTTCTCATGTGAGGCAGGGTGGCTTCATCTACTACAGTCACCAAGTTATGAGTCACTCATTGTCTTCATTGACTTTCTTCCAGATAGTGATATGTTTGAAGAAGACAGTGAAGATGATTTTGGTAGGGAGAACAGCCTTCAAAGTGATGACCCTGGTAGTGGTAGGTAATGGCATGCCTGATCTCATCCAGCTCTTCCCTAATTTTCTTYCAGATATAGAGTATGCGAACAAGGATAAGAATGAAGACAACTTAGGTAGGGGGAACAGCCTTCAAAGCAATGATCTTGGAAGTGGGAGGCAAATGGTATTCCTGGTCACATTCATCTTTTCCCTGACTTTATTCCAGATGATGATTTGGATGGTGACGATGTTGGGAATGAGTTGGGTAAGGAGAACAGCCTTCAAAGAGATGGCCTTGGTAGTCGATTGCTGGTCAGATCCAGCTCTTCACTGATTTTTCTTCCAGAAATCCACAATATATATGAGAGAAACATCATAAACAATTTAAGTAGTGACGACAGCCTACACAGCTATGAGCTGGTTACCGGTAGGTAATGGTGTTCCTGGTCAGATATGAAGAACAGTGTGTTAGTTTGGGTTTTACTTCTGTGAAAAAGCACCATGACCAAGGCAACTCTTATAAAAACAACATTTGATTGGGGCTGGCTTACAGGTTTAGAGGTTCAGTCCAGTATCATCAAGGCAAGAGTATGGCAGTGTCCAGGCAGGCATTGTGCAGCAGGAACTGAGAGTTCTACATCTTCATCCCAGGCAAACAGGAAAAGACTAGCTCCCAGGCAGCTAGGAAGAGGGTCTTAAAGTCCATGCCTATAATGATATATCTACGCCAATAAGGTCACACCTCCAAAGAATGCCACTCCCTGGGCCAAACATACTCAAACCACTACAAAGTGCCTAGCAGTAATCAGGTTATTCCTTCTGCTTGGAGGGCAGAGGAAGAAAGAAAGTCAATTCAAGGGTCTTCCAAGTRGACAGAAGTGATGACCAGAATCTACTACTGGATCAATGTGTTTTAATTTTTGTCATTGCTGTGATGAAATAAGTTGACAGGAAACAATTTAATGGAGGAGGAGTTTATTGTGGCTTCTGGTTATAGTGAATCATTGAATCATGTTAAAGAAGAGGTGGAAGTTAGCAGGGAAGGGACAGCTATAGGTGCAGGGGACTAGCTTGTCACATTGTATTCACAATCCATAATCAGAAGGCAGAGAGTTAATAGAAGTGGGACTGGCTTCAAAGTCTAAAAGTCCTCCACGGTGATTCACTTCATCCAAGGAGGCTCCATCTTTAAGGATTCTAAGCTCTTCCCAAATGGCACCACTGGCTCCATAGTATGTGTTTAAACACACAAGGCTATGAGGGGCACTTTACGTTCAGACTAGAACCCATAGTGTCCAGTCTATGGCCTCATATGAATTCACCACATCATGTCATAAATGTGAAATCTAAACAAAAATGACACAACTTCCTAATTTATTCATCCATTGTCATGTCTTTTTCCACAAAGGAATATAATGTCCTAAGTAAGAAGACAATGTCGTTTTTCTGTTTATCATTTAGTTCCTCAAACCAAAGCCCATTTTCTCCCATGTCCTTGTCCTGACAGTTTGTAGTATTCTATATTTTAGTCATTTCCCATGTGCCACATTTTGCTGAAACCAAACCATTTTACCATATAGGGAATCCAGAGGGAGAGAATCTGTTTTACAAACTCTGTGTGAATTTGTTCTTTAAATATACTGGTGTAGAATATGAAAGTGAGAACTGTTATATAAAAATATTAGACATTCACACAGAAAGAAATTGGTTCTACCTTTATTCCCCTGTGTGTCTGTGTGGGTAGCTCAGGAGGTACAGAGCTTGCCTTGAAGAACAAGCACTTTCCTATGAGTTGGCTGGTGGCTAAACAGAAGCCCTCATATTTATKACACATTAATAATGTATGATGGAGGTGTTTCCATGTGTAGCCAAAGTAGAAATTTTAATATATAATTTCAGTCTACCCAGTCTTCCTGAGTTTTCATTCAAACATAGAAATCTGTTACATATGTAGAACAGTGGTGGCTTATGTCAGGAATAGACTCCAAGTACACACTCAGGACAACTTAGAAACTATTTTTAAGCTTTTTAAAATAACTATCCAACCCAAGTCCATGTGAAATTAAAATGAACACTTTTATAATAAGCATGGTTATATTCCAGAAGAACAACTTTTTGAGAATGTGTTATCTGGGAGATTTATGTATATCTATGGAACCTAAGTTGTATGGTCTGTGACAACACAATTTGCCAGTAACTAACCTTCCTCAGCATTTACATGACATGCCTCATGTTCACTAAGTCACTGAGGAACAGCACTCCAATATGTATATGTATATACATAACTTCTTTAGTTATACATACCCGTTGGGTGGAATCAAGGAGATAAAATGATGAATGGACCCAGGCTTACTTGTAGGTAAAAGGACCAAGGTGGAAGTCCCACATATAGTTCCAGATCTGCATTTAGTATTAGGCTTTGAGCTCATTACACTTATGGATCTCTGAAGCCTATGAGAAGCTGGGGTAACATAGCCCAGTGTAGGGATTGCTACAGGAACCCGGATTTTCATCATCATGGTGATGGTAAAAGCAGAAAGAACCAATGCTGATATAGAGTGTGGAGGCTCACCACTAGGGAAGCCCACAGTCTGTGAGAACCAGATCACTCCTCATCCCTGTCCTAAAGCCATTTAGGAATGGGAAGATCTTTTAGTGATATGTAAAGGCAATGTAGACATTAACTAGAAGTTGTGAGGCTGGGTGAGCTACACACCCTGGGGCAGAAGTAGATAACTGCTCAGAGTAGTGCTCCAGTGCTTATGTAGGGCCTCACTCTTGTGTGAGTTCTCATGTGGAACTGTGTCAGCAAACCTCAGTGTTCAGTGGAGACCAAGTCACCACTCTCCCCCACTCTAATATCAGTTTTGCTGGTCTGAACCGGGACTGATGCTTTACACAGCGAATACAATTGGTGCGAAATAAATGGTGTGTAGTGGTTGTTTTTGTAAATATAACACTCTTAAGTGTCTCCATCCAATAAGCTATTATTGTACAACAAAGAGCAAATACTTCCACATCATTACATCCTGTGCTTCACAGTACACTCCCTTTACTAGAACACTATTACTCTATCAAGATTGACATTGTCTGTGTTTGGTCTGGTGAGATAGCTCCATTGGTGAAAGGAGAGAACCATCTCCTCCAAGTTGTCCTGTGACCCCCACACATGTGCCACAACATGTACTCTAATACATATTTCATGTACATGCACAGTAATAATTGTTTTGATAATATAAAAGCAATTAAGAATAGTCAATGAGATGAGCAAATACTATGTGTGTGTGTGTGTGTGTGTGTGTGTGTGTGTGTGTGTGTGTATACACACAAACTAGGGATGGAGAAAAGAGGTTTGACTGAATTTTAGAAATAGCATCTGTTTTCCTGGTTTGAAAATGTTTTGAAGAAGTGATAGAAATCTGTCCTTTAACTATAACACTTATTTTATTATTTCCCTGATCCAAAATAATTTCTATAATTTGAGTTTTTTTTAGAATAGTCATAGGTTACTTAGCATCTTATAGATTAAGAATATGATATCTTGCAATATTTTTGAAGTGTTGATTACCTAGCCATTAGTGAAACTTTAACCACAGGATTTAAAATAAAAATGTATTTTAAATGTCATTGAATGATATGAATCAAAGGACAGCTGAGGTGGTCTTTGCACATAGCAGTGTGGCTTCATCTACTGTAGACAATACTTTGAGTGTATGTTATTTTCCATACAGACTTTATAATGGACAGTTCTGAAGAACTCAGTGACACAGAGGATGACATCATGGTCAACAAACATACTGATTCTACAAATGGTAAGTAATGCATTCCTGACAGGATTCAGTGGGAAAGGACCCAGGAGTGGTAAGGTCATGCCTTCTTTCTAACAAAGGGAGTCAGGAAGTTAGCTCAGTAGGCTTTGAGATGCAGAGAGGCAGTGTTGCAGTGGTATCGCCCAGGCAATGTACTTCTACTATCAAATTGCTACGGCTGCCTGAGACCTCTGGTTGTCCCCTGATGTCTATGGAGCTTCTGTGTGTTCCACTTGAGAGAGTTCTGAGGTGTTTTGTCAGTTCTGTAGGCACTAGTTTGTAAGCTGAGTATTCTTTCCTCCATTGCCTTCCCAGGGGCCTTTGCAGTAATGTCATAACCTTTGCTTATTATAAAGTGTGATGACCACAATCTCTCATTGTCCGTGCACTGAATCTGTGCTGTGTGTCCTGTCTAGCCCTCAAAGCCTACCTGCTTGGCTAGAACCTGCAATCACCCTTTCTCTGATAATCTCTTACCCAGATCCCCCTCTTCCTTCTATTTCCTTAGGTTATGTTGTTGGCGCTGGGTTCTCTGCCTGGCAGGCCAATGAGACTCTGGGATATTTTTCACCTGCTACTTTGCTCATGACCTTATGTCCCCAGTCTCATTACCCCCATGACTCAAACTAAACCTGTTGTCTGTTTCCCCAGCCATACAACTGTTTTATTAATAGTTCTTTAATAACCTACTATCTCTTTGTCAAAGTACCTTGTGCCTCATGTATCGTGGACCTTGACTCCTTTACAAAGCTGCTCACACAGACTTGAGCCCAACAGTGAGAAGACAGAGCTGAGCACTTCCTAGGAACATTCCTAGGGAGACAGCCATTTGAGACTTAGTATGTTCCCTCAGTTGCTCCTTTTGCTGGGGAGCAGATATGAAGGCTGCTAATGCCYAGCTGTTCAAGCAGGAGAACTGCACCAAGAGGGAAGAGTTCAATGCCCTGAGAAGTGTTACTCCCAGCATGAGTCTAGACAGAGAGAGAGAGAGAGAGAGAGAGAGAGAGAGAGAGAGAGAGACTCAAANGGGCCTTGCCCTTTGGTAAAGACATGGGGACAGTGCGGGACATCCTAGCTCTGTCTGCAGGCTCAGTAATACAGGTATGGCCACCTCACCCTGCTGCAGGTAGCACTTGTGAGTGCTCAGTGCTGGTGCCTTTGCTGTCTGTGGTGGAAGTCTTTTAGAAATGAAATGACTTTCTAGGAGGTAGTTGGGAATCGACAACAGTGGCCACCTAGGATGTGACATCCAAAGGGATGTAGAGCTTTTGTCTTACTGCATCTCTGACTGGGGCGTGTGTGGGGAGTGGGGATGGGTCTGTCTGACTTGGACTTCTTCCACCTTATGAATATGTAGCTCTGTTGGCTTTTTTTCCCTGAAGGCCACACCTACCAGAAATAAACCTGCATCATCTAGAGTCTGGCTGTCAGCCATGCTGACTGCCTGGAGGGTCCTCCTGAGCGGAGACTTAGCCGGTTGTGAGATTCCTGCCAAGCAGCCTTCCTACCCAGAGTGGCCCTGAGCACAAAGTTTCCAGTCATTTCCCTTCTGTTTGTTTGTCTTTTGTAACGTTCCACTTCCTCTTCTGTGTCTGCTCACAGGGGGTGTCTTATCAGAGGGGGCTCCCCAGCACCCTCTGCTCCCCCCTTCTGTGTGTATCTTGGCTAAGCAATCGTTGTCACTTTCAAAGCTCTATTGGCAGACCCTCCCCCTACTCCCTGTCTTATTGTCTGAGAGCATATGACATCAGGATCGTCACTGGACAGTGCTTGCTGACTGCTACAGTCTGACTCCCTGTGGCTGTTAGGGCTTGCCCTGATGACACGGTAAGTATTTCCTGGCTTTAGGAATAGGGCTTGGTGCAGACTGTAGGGCTAATTTCTTGGCTGACCAGCTGGCCCGCTCYCTGTCATTCATTTCTGGGGCCATAACTCTGCCTCTGGGAGGTCCCTGTTAATTCTTCACTCACCAGACAAGCAGATTTCTGTAATTTTCTTTCAGTTTCTAGAGAYTTCGCAGTGGGCTGGGAGGAAGCAGGGACATGCTGACCCCTTCCTGCTCGGTACACATGACGTAGGGACTGAAGCATCGCAGCAGGCCCTGCTCAGAGGCCTCCGGTATGGGGACCCACACTCTGCACATTTCCTCTTGACATAGGGGTGGCGATTAGGGACCTAGAGGCACCTGGTGGCTTAGCTCCTGACCTGGGAGGTCTTGGGTCAGTGCTGCAGGCTATGTCAGGCCTTGTGCCCAGTGTCCAGGGGGGCAAGCATCTAGTTTTCCTGGTGTGCACACAGTGGCTTCGCAGAGGTGACTCAGTTGCTTAGGTCTGCATTGACTCAGCCACAAAGCTCACGGTTAGAAATCATTTGTGTTAGCAGGTTTTGATCTGTGCTCCTCAGCCCTCCAAGAATAAAGAGGTGCTGTAGGGTTTGAATCAAATTTTACTAGTGTTTTTTAGCCTCATGAAAGAGATGAATTACAAAAAATTCACCATGTACACTGAAATTCCATTATCATAACCCGTAGGAGACCACTGCTATTGGTGCGTGTCAGACTGCTTTGGGCTGTCACCACAAAGGCTCTAAGGTAGCTGTCTGTGTGACACCTCTCCTCAAGTGTTACCGAATGGGGGTTATGTCGGTGTGTTTGGGCTCCTGTCACAATTATACTATAGTTAGGGCTCCTAATTTGCAAGCTTGCCTTTCTCAGGGGCCTGCAGCCAGATGGCTGAGGTTGCAGGGCTGGCAGATGTGCGAGTGAGGAGGGTCATCTTTTTGCTTGGCATCTGCTCCTGAGGGTCACCGCTAAGGCCCCTCACCCCATCACAAGCACTCTCCCCTCCCTGGCCAGGCTCCTCCAACTCTGGCCTGTTGGCGATTAGGGCTTGGCACTGGCCTTTGGGGGCTTAACAGCATGYGTCTTTATGCCCAGCTTCATATTTTCTTTTTTAGACAAGGTGTCATGTAGCCCAGGCCTACCTTGAGTTTGTTACATAGCCAGCAATGATCCTGAAGTCTGACCTTCCATCTCTGCTTCCTAAGTGCTAGGATCACGGGTGTGTGCTACCACACGTTTGAGCAGTGCTAGGGAACTGCAGGCTAGGCCAGCATTCTGCCAAGTGAGCTGCCGCCCCAGCCGTCAGAGGGCTTCGTTGTTTGTTTCTTTTTTTAAACATAGGACCTGGCCACGGCCATGGCCATGAAGCCACATGAGCATACTGCGTTTCGGCAACCCCTGGTGCTCCAGCACTGGTCTCTACGTGCTGTGGTGAGTGCCCTGCAGTACTCACACTTGTGGGGGGTTTGGTTTTTTGTTTTTTGTTTTTCCCTTCCAGACGGAGTTTCTCTGGGTAACATCCCCCATCCCTGGCTAGCCTAGAACTTGCTTTGTAGACCAGGCTGGCTGGTCTACAAAACTCAGAGATCCATTCGCCTGCCNCCAGCAGAAACATTCCCCAAACATGGGGACAGCAGGAAGAAGGCACCTCGGGGTCCCCTTGCTCCTTCTAGGGAACTGTGACAAAAACTTGGCCAAAACCTCATCTCTGTCTCTTCTGTTTCCAGATTCGGCTGAGTCAAAGGCYAATCCTGTTGGGCCTCCACGTTATGCGTGGGAGGACAACAACCATATCAAGAAGTAACTTCCCAGCTGGAGAGAGGGCTCAGCCACATTAAAGGCTAGCCCCACAACCCAAAATATACAAAAGGACGATTCCTCCCATATTCTAAACATCCTGGAGGTGGCACCATCACCATAAAATATCAAATATTGTTCTTACCTTCCCCTTTCATAGACCCTCCGTCCCAGTGATGGGACATTCCTGTGTTGAGAACTATCGGACAATGAGACACTCACATCCCAATGTGATTCCATGTATGTCTTGCTGCCAACAAAAACTGCAGCGGAGCTTGAGACAGTTGCATTTTACAACAGCTTTTACATCAGACCTGCCAGCAATGTGGGCTACCTGGCAAGCTGCTGTCCCAGATGCAGCGTCTCATGAGCAGAGACAGTGCGCCTCTGGAAAATACACATGGGTTGTGTGTGTACAATCAATTTATACAAGAATACCCCAATTACCAACAATCAGGTACCAATTCTGGCACAAGGATCAAGTACAGCTTATCCATCACTTTTTTTCGTGGAACAACTTTTAGAAATGTGCCACAATACTGCACGACAGACATGGTGGAGCGGCTGCTGTTCCAGATGCAGTGGCTCATGAGCACAGACAGTGCGCTTTTTTTTTTTTTTTCCATTGGAAAAGTTTTATTCAAAAAAAATTTATACAAACTGTTTTCATTTTGAAAGCAACAAAGGCTCATATTCCCCCTTCCCCCATCCTTGAAAAACTAAAAAGGGGAGAAGAACAAAAGTTCATGCCTGTGAAGCCCGATGTAAGAGCTCTAGGGCAGGCCATGCCGGGGCCCCTCCTATGTGGACAGTGCGCTTCTCAAACATACACATGGGTTGTGTGTGTACAATAAACTTACAAGAATACCTCTTCACAAGAGTTCCAAAAACCAATTACCAATTACCAACAATCGGGGACCAATTCTGGCACAAGCATCAAGCACAGCTTGTCATCACTCTTTTAAATGTGCCACAAATATGGCACGACAGACATGGTGACGCAGCTGCCATGCTGTTAATTATCACCCCGGTCCTTCTGGGCCTGAGAAGATATGGTTGTTTTTCCCAGCAGCTTGGTAAGATTGGGGCATCTCTGTAGCCACTAGAGATATTTGCGAAGTTATGGGTGACAAGTGTGTGGGCTCTGTGGAAGGATAAAAGGTGGGAAGGCTGACCACACTATAATCTTAAACTGGGAAGGGTAGGATTTCCCAAGACCTTATGGCTCCCCTCACCCTCTCGACTTTGTAAGCATCAAGCACCTTTGTTTTCATTGAGACCTTGTAAACCCTTTCCTCGATACCCACTTTGTGTACTTAGAGCTTCTGTCTTGTGTAGGCTCCAGCTGAGCCTTTTCTCTTCCATGGTTCCCTGCTTCTTAGCCCTAGCCCCAAATAACCCACTGCATGCTGGACTTTGGTATCAGGGACTCCAACTGTGTCCTCCTCACAGTCCACAGGCTTTAGCTTCCTTCAAGCCTGAAGTCTTTCTAGTCCTGGAGAAGCATCCATGTGTGCCTCTGCTTAGTTAGGATCTGGCAGTGCCAACCTCCTTCCCACACATCTCTGTCTCTTGGCGCTTGAAAATTAKGTTTGTCTTTTCCTTTCAGTTCTGGCTCTCTGGCTGTACTTTTCTGCTTCTCATTTGGCAACAGTGTCTCACCAAATAACTCACACTATCCTGAAACTCATGGTGTTCCTGCCTCCCAGGACTGTGCTTGTAGGTGTGTGCTACCAAACTCGGCCTTGCAGCTCACTTTTTACATATTTATTATTTATTTATTGAATGTTCTAGAGGACACAGAAATACTGCAATATTCTGTGGTGGGGAAACTCCCCCTACCAGAGTTATTTAGCTAGGTATGGATAACATGGAATGGCCCTTTCTGTCTTGGGGAATTGGTTGTGTGACCCTTGACCCTCTCTAGAGTCTTTGCTGCCTGTAGCTGCACATTCAACCATCTAGACTCTGCCTAACCATTCCCACAGGGTTATAATCCAGTACCCTTCACAACTGGATGCTCTGACATGGGTTTCTCCTAGTTCAGAATGGAGAAGGTCTCAGATAAAGTACTACCATGGAACTTGAGGCCAGGCTGTCCCATATTGCTGGTATGACATTTTCATTTGGGTGGAGAGGAAATGCCAGCATTAGTGTTCTACTGAGTGTGGGTAGCTCAGCTGATCCCCTCTTTATGCCCTTACTCTCTGGGACCTAGAGAGCTCAGGTCTCTTTTCCTTTGGCTGCCTCCTTGCTGAGAATCTGAGCCTGGGAGTTAAGCTGCCTGCCTGTATCTGGGTTTGGAGATCAGTCCTTCCTGGCTTATGGATGCTTCTAGAGAGCTGCCCCTTCAACTCTTCTGAAACTCTGTTCTTCCCCTGTTGCCTTCTAACTTGTCTTCCCTTCTAGAACAGTTTTTGGGTGAATCTCTTCATTGTTCTGGCTCCCTGCCTGTTGGTTTATGGCAGGAAGATGATGGATGGGTGTCCTGGGTATGACTGTTGTCTTTTTCCGTGTCTAAGTTTTAACCTGCTGTGTGGTAGGACATTGGAGCCAGCCATTGCTTCTTGGTTTGCCAGGCTCCATTCCTCCTACTGCTGTTCCCAAGCAAGTTCCCTTGAGCTGTGTCCTCATCAGGTGGAGCCTGGTGGCTTTGTCAAAGTACCTTGTGCCTCATGAATTGTGGCCCTTCTTGACTCCCTTACAAWGCTGCTCACACAGACTTGAGCCCAACAGTGAGAAGACAGAGCTGAGCATTTCCTAGGAACATTCCTAGGGAGACAGCCATTTGAGACTTAGTATGTCCCCTCAGTT
>BDUI01007317.1:73982-87685 GCA_002335545.1 Apodemus speciosus
TTTTCATCAAGCTCCCAATGGTCTGTTTATATTTCGGAAGGGCTGCATGTGATGCTGTGACACTGCAGGTGCTGTCTGATATTCATGAGATAGCAGAGCTACCCTACTGGGTGCCTTTGAGGTGGGACTTCGAGGTGTAGAGATTCTGACATCTCTGTTCCTTTTCTAGGTGTCTGATACGTAGGGCAGAAGTCTGTCCTTATGAGACAAAAAATATATGAATGACAAGAAGAAGAGTCAGGAAGTTGCATTCCCGCTCAGAAGATGGCATTCCTAAATGCTCCAGGCAAGAAGAAGCCGCCACTAATCCCTTCCTAGAGAAAACAGAGATAACCACTAGGCCATGGGCCACATTTTCTCTTTCTCCCCCTCTTCTAGAACCATCTCAAGTGGTTCCATCCTCGAGGTCTAATTGCACAGACTATTGGGTTTCAAGGTCCAGTGCTTCGATATGGTCTGCTGGCTCCAGCAGGCTTGAGGCCCATCGTGGCCTTCCCCTTACATTTTGTTCCCCGACATTCAGAACCATTTTTAGTGTGGTAGCTCCAGGGTCAGAGTGAATACTCGACCTGTGTCCAGGAGACGGGGCGGAGAGCTCCTAAGATGTTTACTTTTTTTTTTTCAAATAAAATAAATTTATTTAAAACTGGGCCAGAGTTAGAGACAGACTCATTCTTAGCCTCTCTCCCTCCCTTCTTTGTAGCTGTGTAACACCACCAGGTGCTCTATCTACCTCTGTGCTCAGCTCCAATGTATTGGTTTCTTTTCTTCCATAATATTTTTATTTGGGAATTTCACATCCGGAACCCAGTACTTCCTGGTCCACCCCCTCACACTTGGAACTTCCCCCCAACAAAAAGAAGAAAGAAAATTCAATTTGTGTTGCCCATATGCTCACTGGAGCGTGGTCCATTTCCCAGTGGCCAGCTCCTTAAGGAAAGCAGTCCTTGCCCGCCTGCACCGTGGCCAGAAGCTATCAGTTCTGGAGAGCTACATTTCAGTGTCCTTATCAGAGTTGTCATAGAAACCTAATGTCCCTCTTCCTCAACTGAGTTTGCAGTCATCAATACTATGGAGAAGTAGCTCCCCTGCCCTTTAGAGTTCGCAGGAGCATGAGTCATGGCCTTTCACATGGTTTCTGATGATAGCATGAACATGACTTTAGCATGGTTTCTTGTGGCAGTACAGACCATAGCCACCAATGTGGCCCTCTGCCTCTGTACAAGCCATAGACCATTCCATACCTCAGTGGCAGCAGAGGAGGAGGACGGAAAGATGACCTCAGGCAGCAGTGCAGGCCACTCACATCAATATGGCCCTCTGTGCCAGCCCAACCCCAGGACAKCAACATGACTTCCAGCTTCATCACAGACCGTGGACAGCCGTATGGCTGCCTGCGGTACATCAACACTGCCATGCACATCAGCACCGACCTCGACTGCAGACATGGCCCTCAGCAGCAGCATGGACCAAGACATCACCATGGCTTCAGGTTGGCAGCACAGGCCATTCACATCAATATCGTCCCTGGCAGCGAGCTCCTGAACCTTTAACTTGAAGGCATTTGTTGTAAAGGAGTCCCTTTCTTGGTTGGTACCAGCAGTCCTCAGTTCCAGGGCTAGTGACTTGATCTCTAATGAACAAAACAATACAGCCTTTCACAAAGGTTGCCACAGTGATAGCTGCCAGAAGTTCATTATCATTTAATCTGTTCTCAGGATAGGGCGGGGCCTTGACCTCAGCCAGTATCTGGGATACAAGGTGGAGTTCAGTAGAACATTCTTTTTCAGTCTTCAACTTGGGGCCTAGTTCCCTTATAAAGTACATGTATATAATGGCATATGGCTCATGTATACATTTTCCCCCAAACCCACCCCACACATGCATCCCTGCTGATGTAGAAGTACAACTTGGGGCTGATGTGGACACCTTGGGTCTCTTCTGAGTGAAGTCAGCTACTTTACTAAGCCCCTTGACATAAGTCATCGTGGTGCACTTGCTAATGGGTAGAATTTCTTTGGGAGATCATATAAATGTTCTAAGCTTGGTGGTGGTGGTGGCTGCACAACGCTGATTAGCATAAAAACACAATTTAAAACGTAAATATTCTATGTTAAAACAAAATTCAGGAGCTTCCATCTTGTCACGTCAACTGCAAAGGCATTTTGCTGACTTTCTATGCCTTTAAGCTGCTTCCCTGTCCTGTGCTTCTACATCCGTACTTCCTAATTTTCTCCAGAATATCCTGCTCTCTGAACCAAGTCCTATCCCATCTCAAGATCTTGCTCTACTCTCTGTATCCTTCTACTCAGAATCTAAATAATCCTTACCTCCTTCAGGCCTTTACACAAACACCCTAAGTCTGGAGAGTCTTGAGTCATACTAATCCCTCTAAGACATTGTGGCCTCCAGTTCTTTCTGCATTTCATTTGTTCTGCCTAGAACACATTTCCACTCATTCTATGTTTTAATTGCTGATCTTACCTACTGCTTGCCTCCCTCACTGGCTGCCAGCTGCAAGAGGGCAACAATTTTGTGTTTTGTCCTTGAGAGTAATTTGGGCTACAAGTGCTTTCCTTAAGTGTTTGTGGAATGACTGACAGATGGCATGGTGAGTGCAGTGAATGAGACTGTGTCCCCAGAGGAGCAGCTTGTATCCAGACATCTCCCTGGGGCCTCCTAGCCACTGCTGCTTTTCTTGAAGACACAAGAGGCTCTTGTGTCACTCAGAACCTCCCTTTGATTTAGGTTCTGAATCATAGAACTGCTATCCAAGGCAGTGGTTTGGGTGGGTGAGTGGTGAGTACAACTGACTTGGGGGCCTTGGGCAGGTTTCTAGGTTTCAGGCCAGCCTCAGCCATTCAGCAGTCAATAGACTTCAGTATATATATAGCCTCAGTCTTCATTAGGGATGGGACTCTTAATTGGCCCGGGGCAGTCCTCTGCCCCTGACTCTCTCCTCTAAACAGAGGTAGGAATGATGACTGAGAGAAGGCTATCCAGGTATTCTGATTGGAGAAAGCATGGGAAGGGGAGGGAAGGCAGAAGGTCTCACCTATAGCAGCAAGTCTGTGCAGCCTCAGTCTGTGAGGCACAGCCATGGATGGTATCATTGGCCCTTACCTACCCTTGGATACCTGGAGATGACTCTGGTGTCTGTAGGGAGGACTGTAGGCATCAGACATCTCAGAGAGATGCTCTTTAGACTCAGAATACAGCCCAGTCCTTGAAAAATTTACAACATATACCTTGTTCAGGTTCCTAGTGACTTTTCAGATCGTTCTGTCACGGGGACTTAGAAGCAGTGCTGTTCCCTATGCCTCTCTGAGCTCATCTGCTTGTTCTCCTTACATACAGCACAGAGTCCTGGATGTAAGGGAATGGGAATGTAATTAGGGTCATACAACCAGTTAGCTAAAGGGCAAACCCTACTTTTCCCTGAAGGCCAGTGTGTGCAAATATGGCAGTGTGACCATGTATTTGGCAGAACCTGGTACCAGGTAGCCCGGTCAGTGCTTGACATTTTTGTCTTGTTCAATCCCAGTAGACCCAGTGAGTTATTAGTTCTATCTTATCAGTGTGTACCACCAAATATTTATTGAGCCTCAGTTCTTTCATCTGTAGACCTAGGGAATGAGGGTATTCACAGCTGTTTCTTTAAGGTTGATTGCTTCTATCACCCCCAACCTGTCCAGGGCCCTCCCTCTACTTACCTGGTATATCTCGGCTGGTTAGAGCATAGAGAGTGGAACTTTGCAACCTGGGGATATCCCTTGTGGCCATGTGCCAAATATAATGTTTCACAGGTCAACAGTCTGGTAAGTGGTTCAGGTCCAGGCTGGAGGGGGAGGGACATCCAAGGCCAGGGAGATGTGATAGAGGCAGGTTCACAGGCTCTGTGGCAGATGGGTAGGTAGCTCCCTCGAGCTGACATAGTATAGGGCCAGTACCTGGTCCAAGACAACAGGAACATGCTGATATCTATATGTGCCTATATATATTATATTAACATATAGAAAATGCTTTTGTAAATAGAAAAAATCATTTAAATGCTCATTCATTTATGATATCTACCTGTTGGTCATTTTGGCAGTGACTTGAGATAAAAGTTCCCGCTTATTTGAAAAAGTTTCAAATTTTGCACAAATATCACTTTTGTGGTTGGCAATACAGATTCATTTGAAGGAAAGACACTGGGACATTGAGAATCTGAAATAAGTAAATAAATGGGAAAAAGATATGAGAGCCTTTAAATCAAAGAGCTCTTTAAGAGTTGGAGAGGCTGTGCTGTATGGTTTGGACTCTTGAGGGCTGGGAGAGGCTGTGCTGTATGGTTTGGACTGACTGGCTGATGCAGCAGCTTCCTCAGCCACCAATCCATTCCCTCACTGCAGTGTCTCTCAGGAGGACTTTGGCCAAGGAGGTGCTGAGGCTACAGAGTTCATTCARTCTTCCATTCAGTTCAGTAGTGTGGCCACACACTGCACAGCAGTGTGCATGCTGTGAAGCTCTGCTGGAATCAACACACTATCCAAAATGGACCTGAAACCCATATACAGGGAAGTGTGTCCTGAGGATGCTCATGGTTTTTGCTTGCTTCTAATTAGTTCTGATAAATATGAGGATTTTTTAAGGAAAATGTTTTGTAACATAGGAAATAGTTCAGTATAAGGTATTTAAAAATATTTCAGCTGTATTTCTATAAATATCTCCATTGGAACGTTAAGTGACTGGCTGGAATTTTAAATAGCAACTCGAGACAAATATATTACGAATATCAATATAACAAATAATTAGGTAATAGTTATAAATCCTGTTGGTCAATATGAGTAAATATTGCTTTTCCTGTGGTAAGAAAGTTGACCATGAAGAAGTAACAGCAATCTTACAGAAGCAAAATGTTAGAGATAATTAGCAAGTTGGGATTTACAGACTTAAGTGCAATGTACTGATGGTTTCAAGTTGAAATCACTCCTATAGATGAATCTAAGACCCCTATGGATGAATCTGAGTGGATACAACTTCTCTCTGGAGTATTTCTGCATGTTCTCATAGTTGAATCAAAGTTGCTACTTAATTCACAGTACTCAGTATTGTGAAACCATAAACAAAACAGCTGGGATAATTTTATGGAACAGTGATCTGCATCTGCAAGTGCTTCATGAACAAGTATGTATGCATGCCTGTGACCATAGATTTTGAGAAAAGTGCTCAATTTCCAATATTAATGTACTATAAGCAGGAATAGTATTGTAAAGCCTTGCATATTAATAACAGGAGAAAGCCCTGATGAGAAATATTTTCAAGTGTGGCTCCTTGATTCTCTGAGTCAGCAKWAGTTGAGGAGAGGCTCCAAAATCCTAGCACACTATCTCAGATTCAGTTGTAACTGTTCAACATGAGGCCTGAAAAATGTCTTCTAATAGGTGTCCCTGACATCAGCCCAAAAGTCCACTGTAGTTTGAAATCCACTGAGAGTGGAGACTCAAGTAGAGTGCATCCAAGGGTGAAGAGTAGAGAATGCCCATTTATGTATATTGCTAACAATATGAAGTGAATAGATTATAATAGAGAGGGGAGGGGGAGGCAAAGGAGTGAGGGAAAGGAGGGATAGCCACTGAATTTGGTCCTTGGGCAGCCATTCCTGGAGGTAGTCCTATTTATCAGTCACCAGCTGGTCTGGGCTTCTCTGCAATAGGACTAGCTGGAGAGGTTCCTGAGCCCGACTGGAGGGCTGGTCCAGCAGGATAGCACATGCAGAGGCTTGTACCATTCCTCKCTAAAGTTGCTTAAAGCTGACTACACCAGCAGAAGCTAATCAGGTTTCAAGCAGCCTGGCTCTCTGAGGCTGCAGGAGGATGCTGCTTGCTGCAGCTGCTCTTCTTGCTTAAATAGAGTAAAAGCCTGGCAACTCCAGCTCCATTTTGCAACTATGTCCTTTGCTGTGGGAAATTTTCTCCTGAAATCACCTCAGATTGCAGGACAGTAGGTCTGATCCATAAGCATCTTGTAACAAGCATCAAAAGCAGTGCTCAATGACATTCTTACGGACAACCCCCTACCAGTGTTGGCTAGTTTATGTCAGTTGACAGAAGCTAGTCATCTCAGAGGAGGGAACGTTAGCTGGGAAACTGCTTCTATAAGGGTYGTAGGCTGGCAAGTCTGTGGGGCATGTCTATAATTAGTGATTAATGGGAAAGGGCCTAGCCTATTGTGGGCAGTGCCACCTCTGGGCTGATGGYCCCGAGTTCTGTGGGAAAGTACGCTGAGCAGGCCACGAGGAGCAAGCCAGTAAGCCCTGAGTGTCTGTGGCTTCTGCATCTGCTCCTGCCCTCAGGTTCCTGCTCTGCTTAAGTTCCTCCCTTGACTTCCCACTGTGATGGACTGTTGTCTGAAAGTGTAAGCAGAATGAACCCTTTCCTCCCCACGCTGCTTTTGGTCATGGAGTTTCATCACAGCAATGGTTAACCCTGAAATACYACCTGAGTGATCTTGCAGTGATGATCAATCAGGCCTGTGTCAGTGCCTTAGAAGACAGGGCTGACGTCGTGCCTGAGTTCTTGAGATACCTTTATTCATTGAATTTCTCTCTGTGCTTTTAAATCATCTTTTTTCTTCCCTTTTATTAAACATGGATTCTTTTCTCACACAATATAATCTGAATACATTTTCCTTCCTTCTACTCCTCCCATTTCCTCCCCACCTTCCATCCAGATCCACTCCCCTTCTGTCTCTCATTAGAAGAGGAGGCTTCTAAGAGATACCAACAAAACATTACAAAAGAAAATATAGTGAGAAAACAAAACCCATCATATTGAAGCTGGACAAACCAAGGCAACAGCAAAATAAAAGTGACACCAAGAGAAGGGACAAGAATCTGAGAACCACCATTTCATACTTTCGGGAGTCCCATAAAAGTGCTAAACTGAAAGCTATAGTATATGTGCAGAGGGCCTAGTGCAGACCTGTGCCGGCCCTGGGCTTGCTGCTTCAGTCTCTGTGAACTCATGAACTTTGCTCAGTTGTTTTAGAGGTCTTGTTCTCTTGGTGTCCTTTTTCTTTCTCTGTTTCCCCCACTCCTGCCTCCTCTTCCTTGGGTTTCCCTGAGCTCTGCAGTGATTTGATGGAGACATCAAAGAGACATGAAAGAGCTACGTGTTTCAAGGTTTCTCTCTNCTAAAGTTGCTTAAAGCTGACTACACCAGCAGAAGCTAATCAGGTTTCAAGCAGCCTGGCTCTCTGAGGCTGCAGGAGGATGCTGCTTGCTGCAGCTGCTCTTCTTGCTTAAATAGAGTAAAAGCCTGGCAACTCCAGCTCCATTTTGCAACTATGTCCTTTGCTGTGGGAAATTTTCTCCTGAAATCACCTCAGATTGCAGGACAGTAGGTCTGATCCATAAGCATCTTGTAACAAGCATCAAAAGCAGTGCTCAATGACATTCTTACGGACAACCCCCTACCAGTGTTGGCTAGTTTATGTCAGTTGACAGAAGCTAGTCATCTCAGAGGAGGGAACGTTAGCTGGGAAACTGCTTCTATAAGGGTYGTAGGCTGGCAAGTCTGTGGGGCATGTCTATAATTAGTGATTAATGGGAAAGGGCCTAGCCTATTGTGGGCAGTGCCACCTCTGGGCTGATGGYCCCGAGTTCTGTGGGAAAGTACGCTGAGCAGGCCACGAGGAGCAAGCCAGTAAGCCCTGAGTGTCTGTGGCTTCTGCATCTGCTCCTGCCCTCAGGTTCCTGCTCTGCTTAAGTTCCTCCCTTGACTTCCCACTGTGATGGACTGTTGTCTGAAAGTGTAAGCAGAATGAACCCTTTCCTCCCCACGCTGCTTTTGGTCATGGAGTTTCATCACAGCAATGGTTAACCCTGAAATACYACCTGAGTGATCTTGCAGTGATGATCAATCAGGCCTGTGTCAGTGCCTTAGAAGACAGGGCTGACGTCGTGCCTGAGTTCTTGAGATACCTTTATTCATTGAATTTCTCTCTGTGCTTTTAAATCATCTTTTTTCTTCCCTTTTATTAAACATGGATTCTTTTCTCACACAATATAATCTGAATACATTTTCCTTCCTTCTACTCCTCCCATTTCCTCCCCACCTTCCATCCAGATCCACTCCCCTTCTGTCTCTCATTAGAAGAGGAGGCTTCTAAGAGATACCAACAAAACATTACAAAAGAAAATATAGTGAGAAAACAAAACCCATCATATTGAAGCTGGACAAACCAAGGCAACAGCAAAATAAAAGTGACACCAAGAGAAGGGACAAGAATCTGAGAACCACCATTTCATACTTTCGGGAGTCCCATAAAAGTGCTAAACTGAAAGCTATAGTATATGTGCAGAGGGCCTAGTGCAGACCTGTGCCGGCCCTGGGCTTGCTGCTTCAGTCTCTGTGAACTCATGAACTTTGCTCAGTTGTTTTAGAGGTCTTGTTCTCTTGGTGTCCTTTTTCTTTCTCTGTTTCCCCCACTCCTGCCTCCTCTTCCTTGGGTTTCCCTGAGCTCTGCAGTGATTTGATGGAGACATCAAAGAGACATGAAAGAGCTACGTGTTTCAAGGTTTCTCTCTYTCTGTACTGTTTGGCTGTTGGTATCTGTATTTATTTGGTCTCATCTGCTTCATGAGGAATCCTCTCTGATGATGGCTGAATAAGGCACTGATAATCATTGTTGCTGGCTCTTTGATCGCACTGTGAACCCCAAGATTGTGCTATTTACTGGAAAAAAGCTGTTTCTAGTTGTGTGGCTCAGCCCCAGCATACACCTTTAACCCAAGAGCTTTCTGTTTATTGTACACAGGATTAAATGAAGTCAACCATAGGCCAGGAGGTGGAGCAAGCAACCAGTTGACAGGGAGTGGCCATAGGAAAAAACCTAGAGAGAGCAAGGGGAAGTCAGGCCAGACAGAGACCCAAAGGAAGTGGAAGGGAGGGACATCAAGTTGTGGGATGTATGAGATGGCATGGAGAAGAATTGCCTTTTGGGATGTCAGCTGTGGAGCAAAGTCAGCTGGGTGCTTTCTCTGCCTCTCTGAGCTAGCAGGCTTTCACCTGGTTCATGAGTCTTTATTGGTAAACATCTAACAATTCAGATTTTGTTAAAAACAACAAATCATTATCTTTTCTATTTGGTTTTGGGGAGAGTTGTTGACTGGTTTGCTGGGATCCACACACTGTATGCCATGGCCTTGGTTTCTGGTAATGCTACCACAGAGACAAAGCATTTACTATCTGGGCCTTTGGGGAACATTAGCAATTCAGACTACTGCAGATTGTGGGGATTTGCAGTAAAGAAATGCCTAGTGACTTTGGAAAGAATGGGCAGAAACCAAACTGCTGTAAGTCCAGACCTGAGGAGAAAATGAAGTAGTGGAGATATCTTGTAAATTGCAAAATGCAAAGGGCAGACCATGAAGGGGAATGAAAACATGTTGAAGTGAGGGCTGGTGGGTGGGAGATTCTAAGTTGAAAGAGATTGAAGTTGCTAAAATGCTTATGGGAATAAGAGAAGATAATGAACCAGAGAAACAAGACCTGTCATTTGTGTGGCACCAACTCTTCCTGTTCCCACTTAGTTTATTACCAATAGTGCTTATCATATAACTTATGATTTTTATTATTTGTGTTTCCTCCGAGTTCAAGAACAAACATTTTTTTTTCCCTCCAGGATTATTTTCGGGGTAGGATCTATTTTGTTCATTTGTTGACTCGAAGCAAGCTAGTAGAGCTAATGAGGCAGGTCCTTCACAACTGTTTGTCAAATAACTGAACGAATGGGTTTTCTAAGAAACCAAGAGGAGGGAGGATCTAGAAGGAGCCTCTTAATACAGTGTGCACCTGCTTCCATAGCTCTTACCCTCTTAAGAGTGAGGCAGACTTCAGTGACCCATCAATTTCCCACCTGTTGTAAGAAGGGTGAACCAAGTTAGAATCCCAGAGTCATCTGGACAAAAAGCAGCAGAGAATACTCCCTTGATATTGTACTGTGATGGGCATAGATTCTCTTCCATTTAGTTCAGAACTGTGATTTAAATTTGAAGTAGCTTAATCCTATCTGTTAGGTTTTTGTATTTGGATCTTTCCAAGCCTGGCACTTGACGTTTGAAACAAGCCTTTAGGTGATTAAGCTCCAGTTGGTTAAATCCCAGGTGCTTTCGTGAAAGATCATCGTACACATTTCTTGAGTGGATCCGCTAATCTGTGGACTGTGGTGATAAGACAGGCCGAAAGAAAGCTGAATCCGAGAAAGGGACCAGTGTGGACAAAGTCGAGGTGGACCATCAGTCCAAGAAAGAGAACAGCCCCGGAGAAGTCAACGGTCATCAGGACAGAGCCGACTTACCTTTACTTTCGGTTGGAGCGCCAAGAATGAGCCTAGCTGCGCCTGCGCGAATGGTCGAGTACAGCCTAGGGGGCGTGGCTAGGCTTCGGCTGGCATCACGTGGTGCGCCGGCCATCCGCCCCGCCCGGTCCTCGGCGGCCGCCCCGCCCCACCCCGCCCCTTTCCCGCCGGGACGCTGGGAGCCGCCCCAAAGTACGCTAAGCCGCCCGGGTAAGTGTCCGCGAGGGGCGCGCGTCGCCTCGACCCGGACGGGCCCAGGAGGGGCGAGGGCAACCTGTGTTGTGGGCTGAGGGGACAAGATGGCGGCGGAAATCCTTCCACCTCCTCCCTCACCTGGGCGTGTGACCGGGGGAGGGGAGCCTCGAGGTCGACTGAGGAGGCCGGGCCGGGGTGGGGAGGGCCGGGCTGGCCCCCGGGCAGTGAGGGCCGTGGGACTGG
Organism: Apodemus speciosus; assembly: GCA_002335545.1. Classification (NCBI taxonomy): domain Eukaryota; kingdom Metazoa; phylum Chordata; class Mammalia; order Rodentia; family Muridae; genus Apodemus; species Apodemus speciosus. The sequence goes on from BDUI01007317.1 coordinate 84,765, forward strand.
GAGCTCAGGCCGGGCCGGGGTCGGGGTCGGCGCTGTCTCTAGGGGGTAGTCGAGGCTTCTGGAATGTGCCTACTGCGGGGTGCGGGGTCCTCCGGAGCTGCCGCTTGCCTGCATTTGGCAGTTAATCACTTTCCGCATCTTTTTCCTCCAGGGCTTTACCACACTTTCCATGAACCCTGATTCAGGCTTTAGCTTTCTCAGGGAAGCAAAGGAGGTGAACAATTTTTTTTCCTTCCCATTTTACAAATGTCTAGTTGAGGCCTCAGGTGTGAAACGAAGGCCTCTCTCACCTGAGAGCCTCCTACTCAGTGTCCTTGCCTCAGTACTTTATTCGTGCCTTCCCTCTGCTCAGGTTTGCAGTCCCGCACAAGGAAGCGGGTTAGAGGCAGTAGCTGACTCCAGAGGGTTTTGGGCTTGTTAGAAGGCAGCCAGGAAATTGCTCCCCAAGCAGCACCTGCTGCTGTCCCAAAGGCTTCCTCTGAGGAGGTCCCACTAGCCTGTGGGCTGCCTCCTCCTGCTGGTGGACTGTATTTCTCAAGTGTGTCGCGTTATTGTCTGTGGAATAGCAATTCACTACAATCATCTTCCCGAACAGAAAATGATTCCCTGTATATGTACACAATTTACAGATTTATTTCAGCAGCGTCATATGGGAGAAGATTGAGATAGATGCTCTGGACATTTTTAAATTAGGAAACCCGGGGGTCAAAGAGATTATTGCTTAGCCAGATCACTTGCTGGTGATGTGGTAGATTTCTGATTTAAGATGGATAAGCTATCCTACCCTGTCCCATGTTGGTGCTTTGTATTGGTATTTTTTTCTTGTAAGCATGACTTTCTGCAAATGCTTGCAGATTGACTTACAACAAACACACCAAAATGACTTGAGAATGCCTATTGACCTCCAAATATCTTTAATAYGAGAGCCATTTTAAAATGTTACTTGGGAAATTATGTTGGTGGGAGAAAGTGTGGTGTGCCTTTTGTCCTTTGGTTTCCCTCATTTGGATACAATCCATGTCATAAAAATAGCAGAAAGAATGTTTCTACAAAGAACTGCTTCTAGTTCATCATAAACCTTCAGCAAATGCCCATCCTTCCTCTTTCTTCATTCCCTTGAACTGCATTTGTAAAATTCTCTCTGTTAGTCTGTTTGCACTACTTTAACAAAATTTTTTAGACTGGAAAGTATATAAAAATGGTGATTGATTTCTTACAGTTCTGCTGGGGAAGTCCAAGATGAAGTTGGTAGCTGATTCTGTGTTTGGTGATAACCTGCTTTCTGATTATAGATGACACCTATACCCTCACATGAGGAGGGATGGGGGTTGTTTTTTAACCTCTTTTAAAAGGGCATCAATCCCATTTATGAAGATCCTCACTCTTAATTACCTCCCAAAGTATTCACCTAATATCACTTTGGAAAGCTAGGATTTCAGCATGAATTTTGAGGAGTCACAGCCATTGAGCACACAGCACTGTGATTAAATACCTGATGTGTTTATGTCAAAACCAGGGTTGCTATATAAATGTTTTATAAATAATTTTGGTGGCTGGGTTCCCAAGGTGTTACTGTTTCACACAGATTTTTTTCCTTTTCCTTTGTGCTCCATAGATCTTAAGAATCAGTGAAGATTGACTTGATAGTGAACCTTTATTAACGTCTTCATGAGTGCTATGTAGGAATGATTTAAAGATAAGGGGATGGAGTTCAAGCAGAAATCCTTTGTGAAGTACATGTAAATATTCTTGAATCACTAGAAATCGATGGTGTCTGGGTTAGGGAGATTTCTCAGTAGGTAAAATGCAGTGTAAGCATAAGGACCTGAGTTCAGCTCCCCAGCACTCATGTAAAAGTCAGACACATGGGTGCACATTTGTAATCCCAGTGCTGGGAGGCAGAGGTAGAAGGATCTCTGGAGGCTCCCTGGCCAGCAAAGCTAGCTTAGGTCAGTGAGACCCTGTACCCCCATTTCCCTACCGAAAGGTAGAGGGACTGGAGAGATGGCTCAGTGGGTAAAGTGCTTGACCTGGGTTTGAGTCCCACAACCCACTTAAAAGCACTTACACTGTAGCCCCAGTATTGGAGTGATGGTGGTTGTGGCAGAGACAGGTAGATCCCGGGGGGTGGGGGTGGGGKTGGGGATGGGGATGGGGGTGCGGGCGCTGCAAGCGATTGATGATCAGCCAGTCCAGATGAAACGGGGAGTTCCAGATTCAGTGTCAGTGAGAGACCTTTTCTTAAAAAACAAAACAAAAACAAACAAGATTGAGGAAGATACCCAGTGTCAACCTCTGGCCTTCCCATTTGCACATGCATGGACACATGTGTTATCCCTTCCTTTCAATACATGCAAACAAAAAGTGATTAAAAATAAAAAGAAAATGAGTGAGTGAATAAACATCTCACATTAACTGTTGGCATCCACCCACATGCATACCTACACACATATACATACACCTACACACTGCTCTTATATGCTAGGTAATATAACAGACTTCCCTAATGGTACAATATAAATATTGTGGAATTGTCATTTCTGAAACTGTTGACATAAAAATTACAAATGGCTGGGGCAGGAGAAATTGCCAAGAGGTCCAAGAGCACAGTTTCCTTTTCCAGAGGACCCAGGTTCAATTYCCAGCAACCATGTGATGGTTCATTACCAGTTCTGGGGGCATCCAGCACCTCTTCTGGTCACATGGGCCTTTAGTCTTCTCTAGACATGCAAGTCATGCATAGACATACTTGTCGGCAAACATCCATACACGAAGAATAATAAAATAAAAACTTAGCTTGATTAATAAAATAAAAATCAGCTTGACTAATCATCTAGGAAGAGGGAATCTAAATTGAGAAAATAGAGAAGCCTGTGGAGCATTTCTTAGTTGATGATATGAGATGGTCCAGCCCACTGTGG
>BDUI01007318.1:33600-55401 GCA_002335545.1 Apodemus speciosus
ACACACACACACACACACACACACACACACACACACACAGGCTTCCCACCCCACCGCCAGCACTGCTACATCCTGGGAGCCATGAAAATTAACCTCCTCTTCCAGTTTCCCCAAAAAAGCAAACTTGCACAGAAGCTGTTGGCAAAAAACGTGGACTTTCCAGATTATGCTCTGCTAACCCGGAATAGAATGCCCATCCCAGTCGCAGCAGGAAACCCGGGCATCCATCTAGGTCCTTCTCAGTGCTTCCTCTTTGGGAGAAGATGCCCATGCTCCTCCCCACCTTGCCTACCCCCTACCAGCCAGGCTGATGGCTCCAATGCTCTCCCCTTCTACCACCCCAGAGTCAGGACAACTCAAGACTTCCCATTCTGACACTATGGCCCCCTTTCAAATGACAGGACCGGTCATCCTATCTTTCCATAGCAAATAGCTATACAGCTGTGTTCACACATGACAGATGAGGTGGTTTATATTTCTCAAAGTACCCTCCGTTTCTGATTATACCCAGAAAGCAAGCTTGCTTTTTTTTTAATAAATTAAAGTCTATCCCATTGTGTGTGTGTCCCAGAGAAAGAAAGGGAGRGTCTTGGAGAGGGAGACAGGGAGAGATAGAAAGAAAGAAGTGACTTAGAGGTTCAGAACCAAAGTCACTCTAAGGCTTTCGTTGGTGAGAGCTGGTGAGGAACATCATTCGACAAAAACTCATATCTGCCAGTCCACAAGAATTCATACATTTTCAGGAGATTTTGAAAAGGGAGACAGAAAGAAAAACTAATGGGTTTGACCTAGAAGAAAGAGAAGTGACAAACCATTGGAGATGGGGGAGGAGGAGAAATCATCGCCCTCTGAATTTCAGCATGATTTTAGTCATGAGAATTCAGTACAAGCAGTTGTTGGAAGGAAACATACCAGGTCTGCCTGGAGAAAGAGCAGGCAGGTGGCAGATGGAGAGAGTAGGCATTGTGGCTGAGAAGAGCTAGACAGCTTCCCTCTGCAGGGATTTGCCTGGATAGAGCAAGGGAGAGCAGAAGGCAAGTTTAGAAGGAAGGGGTTGCCTTCCTTCTGTGGTAAAATTACATTGTGAGAGTCCCTACTAGCTGCCCACAAAGAGCAGAGCCCAATTTTAACCATTTAATCTACAATGTCATCTCAGCACCTCCTCCTCCGGGACCTGGGGAACATACGAGAAGTCAATTCCCAAACCAGAGTGCCAGTCCTTTTTTCCTATGTGTGAGGTTTATGTAAGCCTCATTCCATTCATGAAAAACTCTCCCATATAAGAAAAAACCTCCTTGTCTCCTGTCTCTTCTGTTTTTAGTCCCTCCTTAGCGTTTTCTTACCTCCTCAGCTCCAGCCTTCTTCCGCCAACTAACATTTCTGACAAACGCAAAACAGAGTAAATAAACAAATTTTCTTCTTCCCACACAGCATTGAGGTGGGAATGGGAGATGGCTGGATCCTCCCTAGAAGGTTGCAGTGATGGCCATAGCCAGCTTGCCAACTGCACCTGTTTTGGGAACCTCAGCCTACTTGGAAAGGCTGCTACTTGCCTAAGAATCTCCAATCATATGGCTAGACATGAGAAAGGCACGGGGTTTTGCCACGTGTAAGTTTCTGGCCTCCTAAACATTGATGCATTACTTCTAGGTTGGATCTGTTCTCTGGGAGAGTTAGATGTAGAAAACTTCCTCCTCTAGTAAATAGATGTAGTCTACTGCCCTCTTCTCTTAAATGGAGATCAGTTCATTGCAGGGCCAGGGGGAGGGGAAGCAAGGCAGACAAATACCTCAAAGTGGAAAAACTCTGTCAGAGGTGACAAGAACTTGGGTTTGGCCCAGCCAACTCTCACCATATGCCTGGTCTTCTAGGTTGTTTCATTGGGGGGGGGGGGGCGTGGGAGGGGGAGGGGTTCAGGAGAAGCATCTTCCAGCACTGGAAAAAAAGTCCCAGCTTTTTTAATATCTCGGTCAATTTGAGTTTTCCTAAAACAGTATAAATCAAATAATACACCCTGGCTGGCTGGCTGGCTGGCTGGCTGGCTGGCTGGCTGGCTGGCTGGCTTAGACATACAGGGTGTCCATGTGCGATCTCTGGCCTGGGGCACAGTCCTCACAATGGCCCAACAGTTTAGATTGGCCGGTGCAGCCACACTCCAGCGCTAATGGGAGCAGGGGTGGGACAAGGGTCTTGGAATGTGTTTACACTGGAATCCAGTCATAAGAGGATGTGTTCTCTCTGTGTCTTCAGCAACACTCACAGAACTTTCTTAAGCTGTCTACCTGATTATCACATGATGCTTTGCTTAATGTTTCCCTTTAAGAGATTAAGTTTTTTTTTTAATCCCCTTGGCTTTTTATGGAAGAGAGGCGACAATGGAGATATAGTTTGTTTCTGAATTATAGTTCAAGCCTTAGGAAACCCCACAAGGTAAGTAAGACAGAGAATGGCAGTTGTCCTCCTCAGTTTACTCCAGGTCCCACAGCTCAGGCCTGAGACTGCATCCTAGCGTGTGTCATCCCCACTCTGGCCAAACACCCATGTATACAGAGAACTCTAGCCCACGACTTGTTTTGCTCATAGAAATCATCTTTTAAAAAAAAAAAACCAAAAACTTAAAACTGAAGACAATCTCATTTGTCTTCAAATGGCAGTGTTCCCTTAGAGCGTCTGAAGGCCCATGAGGATCACAGCCCATAGACACTCCACCGTTCGAGGTGCATGTATTTTACATCACATGGGTACCTAGAACCATGCTATCTTCTAGCACAAGATCCCAGAGGAAGGGAAGACAGCAGGGCTCACTGGTGCCCATGGAATAAAGCTGGCTCTCTGTCTCTCACCAGGGCCACTCAGAGCCTGGCATAGACTCATGATGCCATCACACGCAGGGGAAGCAAAACCAGGTAGTTCTGTCTAGACTGAACAGAAGTGGGAACTTTAAATAAATGGGCAACACATTTAAAACTTGCTTAGTCAAATATCTGGGATATTAAAGTATACAACGCATGACCTTGTTCTAGATACGACTTGGGATTTTTTTCAGAGGCACCCTCCGTTCACTATCTCCTTCAGATTGCCACCCTTCCCCCAAAGCCCTGTACAGTTAGTACAAGAAACTGATGATTTTTACACCAACCAGGAAACTGGGGTGGTACGGCTAGGCCTCAGTCATAATTCAGATTATGAACTTAAATTTGAATCCAGGACCTCTGATCTGGGAGTCAAGACTGTCCCCACTTTGTTTGGAAATCTTTGGGTGGCAGAGGTAACTCCAGTGGCCAACAGTCTCCTGCCCGATGGGTGGCTGTTATCACAGCAAAACACACTTTAGGAAGTATAAACAGAAAGAGGTCCTTGTGGAAACTTAGTAAAAGACCTACCGGCAATCAAGGAATTGTACAGGAAGCATTGACTTACATCAATATGGTCTAAKGGCCCTTCAGGTACCCCTGGAAAGGTGCCCATGACTATGTGAGGAGCTGCAGAGTCAACCAGCGCCTGTGTAGCACCGCCCTCTCCATTCATAGTACTATTGCTTGGAGGTGCCCCTGGCCGGGCTCTTGTGGGGTGGGGGCAGGGGCAGGAAAGGGGTGGGGGGGGTCTCTCCACAGCTGTACAGAGACTACAGCAAAGGATGGCTTCTGACCCATGTTTGCCCAGTCAGACTTCTCACCAGAACATTAACTGGAATTGTGAGGTAAAAGTCACTTTTTTTTTTTCTGAGTCTCAGAGAACTATGACATAAGACGCGTTTGCCACAATGCATGGGGATCTTACTCAGAAACAGTGCCAACACAGAGACACAGGGAGGCTCAAGATTTAGTAAGAATCTTGATCATATGTAAGCCCCCGGATATAATCAACACTGAAGCTATTATTTCAAGGCTTCTGAATTATCTGGTCAAATTCTTAGTTTCGCTTCAGCAAGTTTGACATGGGACCACACGTCTTGACAGAGATGTGCAGTGTTGAGAAGCCATGAGGTGAGTCAGTAGAACTGCGAGCCGCTGAGTGTATTAAATTCACTCTTAAAACCCTCGAAGACATGTATAGGCACGGTGTGTCTGAGCCCTGAGAGACATTACAGTCATTGGTAATCATATTACTGATTGTTATCAGTTTTGGTGATCTAAAAGAACTCTTTTATTGGTCAAAATGAAAGACAATGGCCAACAAAAGCGTGTCTCAAGCTTCAGACTGCTGGACCACCCAAAAAATAAATAAAAACTAAAAAAAAGTCATCCTTTGGAGCAATCAAACAATCGTCCAGCTCATGAGAGGAAGGAAACAACCCAGGTAGAAGCGAGACACTTTTCTTCACTTGAAATGACAGTGGCTAACAGGGAAATCTGCCATTGTGAGTAGGAGACTTAAGGAACAAAGATCTTGAGAAACGTTCCAAGAAACTGCTGGTTTATTCCACTAGTAACTGGCCATTAGCACCCTAACCGTCTGAGGTTTTTCTCTTSGGACCCGTCAGTGCTGGCAGAGGAAGTCCCTAGCTGGAGAAATGACAGAATTCATTTGCACAGCATTTCTTAGGAGTTGGTGTGGATTGTAGCGTTTTTAGCCTTGGGCCCTTCTAGCCCCAGAGAAAAAGTCAGTAAACCAAAGAGGGGGGAGAGGATCACATCAGGAATTCCTCTATTATTCGGGGATTCAAAATCAAATCGCATGTTGCCAAAGCTGAAAGGAGTCAAGGATCATCTATTTCAACCCTATTGTTCTATAGAAAATGAGATCTAGGCATGTCCTTTCTAAGTGTGTTTGGCAAGAATTTAGCCCAAATGCTATAAAGTTAATGGTGGGACTGTCATCATATTAAAAATGAATTTAAGATACCTTATCTTCCTCATAACCCTACCACCCGCTTTTGGAGATGCGTTTAGTTCTTGAAGATGCTTTTAGTCCATTCTTTTCAGACATTGTCTCCTCCCAGTCCCTGGAGGCTAAATCTTTCTGCACAAAATGACCAATCTCAAGGCCTAAGCGCTGGTCTTCGGCTCTAAAGACCTCCACTTGATATAGCAAAGGTTAATAACACRTTTTGTTTTGTTTTGTTTTTAAGCGCTGTATGATACTTGTAAATATCTGAGGTTAAACCTAAGTTTCTTATATATTTTTACTGCCCCCCCCAACCCCAACCAAAGTTGGCAGTCTCTCACCGGGTCATTTCCCACTTCACCACAGTGGCCCATCAGGCACACCATGATCAAGAGGTAAATCTCCCAGGATTAAAACTGGAAGGAGCTCTCTTGCCCTTCTCTCTTGCCCACACTCTCTCCCTTGTCTCTTGCCCCCTGGCTCCCCCTCTCTCCCCATTCTCTTTCCATATGGTCATGGCAGGCTCTCACCTCTCCATCTCTTCTCTCCTTACTTCTCTTTCCTTTCCCCCTACCTTTCTATAATAAAGCTTTAAAATCAAAAATAAATAAATAAACAAACAAACAAATGAAACTGGAAGAAACCTGACAGAACTGTTTATAGACAAGTCTAGCAGGCGCTGGAGAAGTGCCTGGTCCAAAGTCATTCCCGTGGTTAATAATGGAAATCGGGACCAAGCCTACACCTCCCCCCCTTCTGTTTTGCACTACTCTTGTTGCAAATTAGTTTACATGGATGCTACTATGCCTCAGGACTGTATCCACTGAATGAAATAAAAGGACATGACTGCTCCTAGGTGTGGTGGAGGAGGTAGTTTATTGTAGATATGAGGGTGAGCACATAGAGAAGGGGAGACAGACATGTGGACGAGTCCAGAGTGGATATGACCAACAGACTGAGCAGGGACATGTGAGGCCAGAGGGGAGGGGAGAACAAGGAGAGGGGACCTGTGAGCCCAGAGACCAAGAAAACAAGAGGCCAAAAGGACCAGCGTAGTGAAAACGGCTGGGCTACACAGGAAAGTGCAGCTGAGCCAGGCAAACGGCAGGTCCAGCCCAGTCCCTGGACTGAAGAATTTAGGGTACGAGTCAGGGTATGCCAGGCAGGAGGACCCCACAACAGGTAGGAGCTGAGGGGTGCTGAGGAAACCTCCCAAACTTTCTCTGCTTTGATAATGTTAGTAACGCCTCAGCTAGCCATTTGTCTCAGGTTTGAGACCTAGAGCCCCTGAAATGAAATGCTTGACTGTCATGTAAACTTCTATAATCCAAATAATATTTCCCCACTGAGATCTGTGGTAAAATGGCAAATTCATCCTATTGGTTGAGTTCAAGGATGCACAAGTCAGCCAAAAAATTTTAAGTCATATTCATTGCTCTCTTGTTTTGTTATTTCCTGGAACTTTTAAACATGCCGTGGATTAATTAGGATTAGCTTATGTTTATCCTACTTTGTCTTAAAAGATCAACTCAATATCTATTAGCATTCCAGGCATGAACTCAAGGATTTAAGGACACAGGAGCAATTAAAAGTTTTTGTTTTTGTTTTTTAAAAAATCATGGCTACATGGGATCCATGACGTTATAATAACCAACAGACAACATATATTACTCCTTTTCGTCTGCCGTTTTAATAGAATTTTATTGAAGTTTTGTTTCATTTATATGTTTACAAGGTGTTGGGGAGAAATACAAATTCCACAATGTTTTGTTTTAACCCCTTAAAGAACATAGTGAGAAAAAAAAGAAATGCACACATTAAAGAAAAAAATTAAAAGCACCTCAATTATCAGGTGGCGAAAAAAATTAATCACAAAATAAATCCTGCAAATAACTCAGAGGAAGAGAAAACAGAGGAAAACATTAGGGAGTGACTGGCTCATCACATGAAGAGAGCCCGGGGTGTCCAGTGTGAGGAAAGAGACCAAAGGACGCCGCCGCCAAAGAGCTGGGTATTTTGAGAAACCACCTGGCCAGAGTTGTTAAAGAGTTTCTTGGAATCCCACGAAAATCTGTTTGAGACTCTGCAGCCTCGGGCTAGAAGCATCAAAGCTGCTGGCACTCTGGGACGACCCTCCTCCACGGACAGTACGTGGTAAAGGAGAGTAACTCCCCTGTGCCCCATTCTTCTGCCCCATATACACAAGTGTGCGTGCACTCCATGCTGCGTAGGATGAAGCAATGCTCTCCCAAGTGACCTGCTGCTGTAGGGAACCACACCTAGCCAGAAAAGTACTTGTCCTTGTGATAAAGACTATGAACAAAGTGACAGGAAGCAGGGACTGTGTGCAGTAGGGACGCCCTGCTATCTTAAGAAAATTCTCTCGAAATACTTCTGCGTCCTCGGGAAGCCTTCAAGTGAGGTGAGGAAAGCCCCCCCCCCCTTCAGTAAGCAAGGCTAGGACTGGCCTGGAGGTCAGAAGAAGACATCAAAGAGTCGAACTCTAAATGCTTTAGGGTGAGTAACTTGGAGTCAGGCAAACAACCTGTCAGGGAAGCAGTGTGGCTGCTGCCCACTGGATAAACCAGGTATTGGGAAGACGTGGCCCTTCCCTACACATTTCAGGAAGCCTTTTGGAAGTGGGGGCCACAATTGTCGTCAAGTCCAACACTCTTGACCAGGTGCTGCTCCGGTTGATACTGCTCTAGACGTGATTAAGTCTGCCCACTTGCTTCTTTGCTTGTTGGTTAACACCATGCGGCTGCATCTGGTGACAGCCCGGCCACCAAGCTCTGATTTAGGCTTTGAATACACTCAAGCAAGCCCTGACATTGGAGGCAGAAGAAGAGCAGAGTTTGTCCGCTATGGCTGGACCCTTCACCAGCTCCTCCCTGCTTCCCCCTCCCCCCCCACACACACGCACACACGGGTCTCTCTTTGGGTTCATTCTTCCCGCTGTTCACAGGACCTGATCCCAAACTCACTAAGAGTCACTTCAAGAGCATCAAGAGGTATGTGCTTCTTGACACATGCCAAGCTCTGCGAGCCTCCTTTAGCCCTAGCATGAGACCCACAGCACCTGCCAGAGTATAAAAGCCCGAGGTGCTGGGACCGTCCCCAGCTGTTCCGTGGAACCCCCTTTCCCAACTGCCTCAGATTCTAACTGCTGCCCATCAACTGTCCCCAAGCAACTGCCACTCAGTGCCACAATGGGGCACGGTGCCACATCGCTCTGGTGGCCACCTCAGTGTTTACCCTGGGGCTGGACAAAGCCCTGGACAAACAGCTAAGGTGCTTATTAACATATCAAAACTTACTTTTTTCTTTTTCTTCTTCATTGGATATATTCTTTATTTACAGTTCAAATGTTATCCCTTTTCCCAGTTTCCCCACTTCCAGGGTAGTCCCTATCCCATTCTCGCTCCCCCTACTTCTATGAGGGTGTTCCTCCACCCACCCTACTCCCACCTATCTGCCCTGGATTCCCCTACAATGGGGCATCTATCGAGCCTTCCTAGGACCAAGGACCTCTCCTCCACTTGATGCGTGACAAGGCCTTCCTCTGCTACATATGCAGCCAGAGCCATGTGTACCCCTTGGTTGATGGCTTAGTCCCTGGAGCTCTGAGGGGTCTGGTTGGTTGATATTGTTGTTCTTCCTATGAGTTGCAAACCCCTTCAGCTCCTTCAGTCCTTTCTCTGACTCCTCCATTGGGGACCCCGCGCTCAGTCCAATGGTTGGCTGTGAGCATCTGCCTCTGTATTTGTAAGGCTCTGGCAGGGCCTCTCAGGAGACAGCCGTATCAGGCTCCTTTCATCACAGCTGACGCTGGCTGCTGGGTTCTCCCAGCAACCCCCTGGGTCCCTACCTGTTACAGGGTCCTCCAGGTTGGTGCTCATATATAATTCAGCCATTTTGACTGTGCCAGACGTTGGGCGAATCTGTTGGTCCAGGCTGCCAGCCCGTCTTGCTCTCCCTCCCCCTCTCTCCTCACGTGGCCCTGCCCAGTCTGGCTACGTTCACTCTAGACTCTCCCTGACGTCTCTGCCTCTGCCTGTTTTCCCCCTTATATCTATAATAAAAACCTCAACCCCTTAGAAGCCATCATGATCTCTCTCTTTTTTTTTATTTTTTATTTTTCATTTAAACACTACTTCCTATTTTCTCAGTAGAGATGGGGTCTAGTGATCATTGCCCTGTGGGACATTGTTCCTTCACAGTACACAGGACTTTTGAGGGCCTGTATAAGGACATTCGTCTAAAGCATCTGGAGATCACTTATTTCTTTAAAAAGAAGGGGGGAAAAATACCCTGGTGCACATCCCTGCTTCAGTTCATGGGGCCACCCACAAGAAAATCTAGTATGACCCCTGCCTCTTCTTTAACACCAAAGTGCTTTGAATCCAAAGAATAATTGGATTCAAGGTCCAGAAGTCTATCGTTTGGCTCTTTATTTTCCTCCTCCTCACATCCTTCTCAACATTCTTTTTTTTTTTTTAATTTTTATTTTATAAGCATTGATTGGAGTTTTGCCTGCATGTCTGTGCGAGGGTGTCAGTTCCCCTGAAACAGGAGTTACAGACAGTTGTGAGCTGCCATGTGGGTGCTGGGAATTGAACCCAGGCCTCTGGAAGAGCAGCCAGTGTTCTTTAACCACTGAGCCATCTCTCCAGCCCTGTGTCAGCACCCTTTAATCCATGTCATTAATCCGGTTTCTGCAGCCACTGCCTCTTACAACTCTGAGCTCCTAACATTTTCAGGATCCATGATATACATTGAGACTATGGAGACAAATTTAGACCCGGCTCCTTCCAAACATCTAAAGAATAATAGAGACAAAGTTAACTCTCTGGGGTGTACAGCAGAGGCCTCGGGCTCAAAGGGGGCAAACAGAAGAATGGAGAAGAAACCAAGTAAAAAACAATACAAAAGAACTAAGGGGTCGCTCAGGTTGCCAAAACAGTGCTCCCAGGAGACTTCAAAGCCAAGACAACAGCCAAAAAGCCCAGGGAACCTTCCATTTCTTACTTCCATTCCTTTCAGTAGCTATTTCATTCTTTTCTTTCTTCGAAGTGATTCCTATTCTTCTGGTCACGCTATTGTCTGCATTTGCATGACATACACAGTTCATCAGGACCAGCATGATGGTCCTACAACACAGCGGTGGCAGCCAGAGCACACCCCTTTTGAGATAGGTACCCCCAATCCCAGCAGCCAGTGGGCTGGGTTCCAACACAGAGAAAGATAGACAGTTGCTTCCCTGTGTGGGTTGTTTCATCACTAAACTCTCTGTCCTATCTCTGCACTGACAGTAAGTCCCAACCCACTTAAACCCTTGAATCTCTAGGTCATTTTTCTCAACAGGAACTCCTGGAAAACCTTAGCTCAAAAAAACGTTCTCAGTATCTGCCCTGTTCAGAGGCTACCCCCGCCCCCAGCCTCCTCCCTGGTGTCTGGCTTCATACTTGGGTGTATATAGTTAGTTGCTCATTGGGTGTGTAACTGCNCTTGGGTGTATATAGTTGCTCATTGGGTGTGTAACTGCAGACCCGCCCCCAGCCTCCTCTCTGGTGTCTGGCTTCATACTTGGGTGTATATAGTTAGTTGCTCATTGGGTGTGTAACTGCGGACAGTTACATCAATGGATTGCTGGGTTACCTGGAAGAAAAGCTGGGGATAAAAGGGGTGGCAAGAGGAAATTGAAGTCAAGACAAATAGATTTTCTGATCAAGGCTTGAAGTTTAATGGGGGTCTCCAAATATATATAGGCCGAGGAGGGGGGAACCCTTCCCCCCAAGGGCTGGAGACTCACAGAACCGGTTCGCTTGCTCTGCAGGTGGCTAGTGTCAGGTGGCTAGTGCCTCTCAGGAAACTGCAGGTCCTTGGAGAAGAAGGACCTTCGCCTTGGTCTGAGCACTCCACCCTAGGTGGAGCAGGATTATGGCTAGCACAGGAATTCCAGCTCAAAGGCTGGGAGAGGAACTTCACCTTGGTCAATGTCAAGTTCCTGCCAGGTGAGGGTGGAGCATCTTCTAAGCGCTTCCTAATTCTGTTTCCCTTCAGCTAGTTCCTAAAGTAAAGGGTGCCGCTACCATATACAGTGATTATACTACTGACCGCAATAGCCAGCTCTTCCACAAAGAGCATGCAGCGCCAAGGATAGAAACCCTACCCCGATACCTCCTGYRAGGAGTTTGACAAAGCATATTTCAGGGACAGGYGACCCAGTCTCTGGAGTTACGAACATAGGTCCAGGTTTGGAGCTGGTATGTGGCTCATGTYCCTAGGAAGCAGAGGCTGAGCAGCCAGCTAGAGAGAGGCGCCTTCCTATTGCCTGACTTCCTAGTGCCTCACAAGTATTATTAGTAAACCCGTCACCTTGACTCCTGTCCATCATCACAGTAAGCATTGGTCCTCACCCGAAGAAACACTTAAGAGAGGAGGATGGATAAAGCGGTAAGAAAATAAGATGTATTTCCTATTAATATGTTCCTACTTGGAGACTATCCAGACTGTATGGCCAGTTACAGGTCCGTTGTCATTTGTGTGCTGGTAAAGTCAGGGTCTCTGAGAAGTGAAAAAATAAATAAGAAAAGAGGCCCTGATTTCTAGCATTTTGTCAATTCCTCTAGTATACTTATTCCCAATACGTATACGTATTTCCCACTATGATATTACTGACCAGGGAAATGTAGAATGTGTGTCACTGGCTCCCACAATCCAGGCAGCCGGCGACTGTGTGCCCCCTCCATTCCCAGTCCGTTCCTTGTTTTTTTGGGTTTTTGTTTTTTATCCACATAACTGAGCTATAAGTTGAATGGCTTTGTGTGTGGTGGCTGTGGAGCCCCGAGTTGCTTATCTGCAGAGCCTGTTTGCACGCACTGTGGTGTGGTTCCCTTGATCTGATGACAGGACCCACCACTTTACTGGAGTGAGCTATATATTTGGGGGAGCCTCCTGACACAGCAGGACCTCTCTTCACCTCCTTAATGTCCACCTCTGGGTCTTGCTACAATGTTGGTGCCTCAACCTGAAATCAAAAAGCACACGAGCTAGGGCCGGAGCGACGTCTCAGTCATTAGGAGCACTGGCTGCCCTTCTAGAGAACCAAATCCCAGTCCTCACATGGGAACTCCCAACTGTAATTCCTGCTCCAGGGATCCGACTTCCTCACACGTGCAGGCAAAACACTAGAGCACATGAAATAAGGCATAACAAGGGCAGAAGCTTACTCTTTTACCCTTCCTCAGCCTTGGAGCATCTGCTCTTGGCACAGGACGCGAGACTGGTGTGGTGGAAGCACTCTCCTCGCTTTCCGGATCCATCTCTGTTTTCTCCAGTTCTTTCCCTGCCCCCACTTGGGGATGCCACGTTTTAAAGATCTTCCATTTATTCACAGTCATTCGCTATGTTTGAAGCTATTCTGCTTCCTTGGCCTGGAAGCTACTTGAAAAAGTTTCCAGGCCAAGGGAGACACAATTTCAAAGGCCCCAAAGTCAGAAAGGAATCCAGGATCTAAGAACTCAAGGGAAAGCCTACATATGACCAACACATGTGAAGGGAAAGTGGCAGGGGCGACTAAGGAGGCAGAATCTAGGTCATTCAGGACATCTAACTGGGTCAAAGAGAGATTGAAAGAAAAGGTATCAGCTCAGGACCCCCAAGACCAAATTCTCAGCACAAAGGAGATTTATTTTCTCCAGAGTGGCAGAGAGCAGGGACTAAGAGACAGACATCAGATAGAGGACAAAGGAGAAGGGGAAGGGAACATGGGAGAGGGGGCAGGGATGTTTGTCCAGGAGTGGGACAAAGAACTGCCTCTGGATAGAATGGAGGCAGACGTGGCCCATAGAAAAAAATGGTGGTTTATAAAGACAAAAGAGGAAGCTCTAGTTTTAGGATGAGGTGTTTAATTTTAATTGGCCGTATTAATTAGGGTAGCCAAAGGGGGCTTTCGGTTGCTGGACTTCAACACTTCTATAGCTGGACCTTGGCAGTCAGCCTCAGGAGGAGGAAGTGGACAAATAAGGGGACGCTCCTTGGTGGCTAGCTTTAGGAATGTCATCTAATGGTTTTAGCAAGTCAGAGGGAACAGGGAGAAGGGCAAGGCCTGCAGAGCCATGTTCCTTATGCTCGAGCTGGCCAGAGTCCCCTCAGAGATGAAGCTTGCTCCGACCGACCTTAAAGGAAAACACCCGCTGCACAAGCAACGGAGTGACACACTGGCTTCTTTTTCAAATGTTTATGAAGCCACGTTGTAGTGGGAGCAGCAAAATGCGCCGACTGGGTTCCTTCCAAGCACAAGACGATAATCAGCTGAGTTACCAATAAGGAGGCAGTGGAGACAGAAGGACTTGAAATATATGCCAGGAATGAAGAAAGTAACAGCAGCGCCTGGATGCTCATCTGATTGACACGGAGCATGAAAAGGAGAAGCAAAGGAGGCAGAAGTCGGGAGCTTCCGCTCCCGGCATGCTGCTCCCCCCATCTGAGCTGCTGAAGAGAGGGAAAGAAGCTGTGCAAAGGGAGCATGAGTTTGACTTCGCATGTATGAAAATGAGGTGATCACTAGATGCCCAGGGGAGGTGTCAAAGCATCAGTCACAGAAGTCCAGAACCCGGAGGCCCAGGTAAGGGCTGCATGGGCAGGATCCCTACCAGGGGCCTAATTTAAACTACAGCTTGGAAACCGAAGAAAGCTCAGAGCTAAGCTTTGAGATTCACTCAAAGTAACAAAAGCAGAGGCCATCCAGGCGACCAGGAAGGGCTGTGAGGAGGAAAAAGGCTCAGGAGAGACCATTCCCAAAGAACTAAGGCAAAGTCCCAAGAACTGCCCAAATGCAGCTGAGCCCAAGGATGCCCCAGAAGCAGCCGCTGGCTCTGACAGCTGGGGAGGTCCAAGATGGGCACCCCCCCCCAAGCTGTTTCTGATGGTACCTGAAGGAAAGAAGGCTGAGGAGTCAACAGGACTCGAATTTCTTCTGGGAAATTCAGTGGAGATCAAGGACTGTGGGCGGACAGCAAAGGGAAGGCGGAAAGAGACAAGTGCCCGGAAAGATGGAGAGAGACCGGGCTTTAACAGGAGCAGAAGTGCTTGCCACCTGCCGAGAGGAGACAGACAACATAGAAGAAAGTGGACTGGTTTAATTGGCTACAAGAAAATGACATCTCTGTTCTTGTTGACTCTAGTTGCCTGAGGAGACTCAAAGCAAGGCCTTTGAATAGGTTTCTTTACAAGGCAGGACAACCTTGAGAGTAAACACTTTATTTAGCTCTCCCTGTGGTTCCAGTTTGCTTTCTATCGCTGGGATAAAGACCAAAAGCAGCTCAGAGAAGAAAGGGTTTCTTTCCTCTTGTAGCTTACAGAATCTATCACTGAGGAGAGCTGAGACAAAAATGTCAAGGCAGGAACTGAAGCCGAGACTACAGGGGAACACTGCTCACTGGCCTGCTTTTTTATACAACTGAGGACCACACCTGCCCAGGAATATCAACTGCCCACAGTGGGGAATCGATCACTAGTCAAGAAAAAAAGCACCACAGTTTTGCCTCCAGGCCAATGTAATGAAGGAATTTTCTCAACAGAGGTTCCCTTTTCCCAGAGGCTTCTAGCTTGAATGAGCTTGAAAAGAGAGAGAGAGAGAGAGAGAGAGAGAGAGAGAGAGAGAGAGAGAACCTACCACTTGCTGACCAGAACTGGTAAACCCAGATCCGGGAACTCATCTTACAGAAAAGCCAGTGCCCAAAAGAGAAGAGCTGAAGAGAAATGGTTTCCTTGGTGTCCAAGGTCGAGGAAACAGTCACTCTGCTGATGTCTGTCAGTGTGAAAAAAATACATGGGATGAACAATGTTTCTTTAGGACCTCTGTTGGTGCAACCACTCAGACAGCCCTTAAACTGGGTCACACTCTAACAAATCAGGAATTTAAAAATAAGAATTTCGTGTATATAATCTAGGACAGATTTTTCAGTCATAAGCTGAAACTTAAGCAGGTCTTAGGGTTTTGTCCTCCGCAGGTCTGTGCATTCCTTCCAGCTGGGACACAAGGCTCTGTTGAAAGCCTGCAAAACAGGATCACTGGAAGACAGGTTGTACAAGACACCGGTGGGCCCATGGCCCGTGCTTCTGGAGACACCGACAGCGAGGCTTGCTAGAGAGATGCCTTGGATGTTCTACACAGGGGCAAAGAAGATGTTTCACGATCATTGGATATCCAAATGGGATTTAAAGCTCCAACCCATTAATAAGGTCCTGGGTACTGTATGCGGGGGGATCTGCTTGTGCGTGGACCGCCTGGAGACGGATTGAGGAGCAGAATAGCAGTGCCTAAGACCATCAGAAATTAGTGTTTTCAGATGGTCTTAGGCCCCTGTGAAAGGGAGGTCAACCTCCATGGGGGTCGGGACCCACAGGTTGAGAACCACTACTCTATAAAGCCAGCCAGAGATGCTTGTGTTTGTAATGTTTAGTCCTCCGTCCTTCGGGGAGACAAACTGCTTAACTGAAATGAAGGCAGCTGCATGTACTTGGCAAAAAAACATTGAATCCTTCTGACCTCTGCCTTCCCGGCAGATGTGTACTGAGCGCACATTCACATGGCGTCCTGAGGCATGTGGGTCCATTTTCACCCATATTGTCTTCCTCTTGCCAGGCAACATGGCCTACAACACTACGGCTTACTATGAAATGCTGATAAACCTCTGACCCGCTCTGATACCTGTAACTCGGGCTACAATGCCCGAAAAGAACAGTCTGGTGGAGGTAAGGAAAGAGTCACCGACATCACAGACCTCGGGTCAGGTTGACCATCTGGCCAGAAGAGCAAGACTCGATTCTGGAGTGGCTGACTGTCACGTGGGCCCTTTTGCTGTCTAAACATGAGACCTAAGTTTTCTAGGGCGTTAACCTACTGCCTTCCTAGGTCACAAGCCCTCAGAATAAGTAAAGCTTTTCAGCTCCTGCCTCTGTTCATTGGCATTTGTGGTGCCAGGCATTACAAACTCCAGTGTTCTGGTCATGGGAGGAGTTGCCAACAAAAACATCAAATAAGAGAGAGCAAGTAGAGTTTATTTAGGTTTTTCCATCCCAGTATCACCATTGGCACCAAAAGCAGTTTCTACACTGTAGGAAACCAAAAGGTGAAACCTAAAGAGAGAGTAAGAAATGCTTAGCAGCCTCACGGTGGTAGTGCAGGCCTTTAGGGAGGCAGAGGCAGGAGGATGTCTGTGAGTTTGAAACCAGCCTGGTCTACAGAATGAATCTAGGACAGCCAGGGCTACCCAGAGAAACCCTGTCTGGGAAAAAGAAAAAAAAGAAGAGAAAAGAGAAGAGGGGGAGAGGAGAGGAAAGGAGAGGAGAGAGAAGAGAAGAGAAGAGAAGAGAAGAGAAGAGAAGAGAAGAGAAGAGAAGAGAAGAGAAGAGAAAAAAGGAAAAGAAAAAAGAGAAAAAAAGAAAAGAAAAAATAAAGAAAATGCTTAGCAGGATGACTCGCATCACCCACCCACATCATGGCCCACAGTATGAAATATTAATGCTCTGAAAGCAAAAAAATGAGGTCGTAAACGCCAGAGGAGAACAGAGTCCATACAAAATCCACTAACGGTCAAAGTTTCAAATGCATCAATAAAAGCAAAGTATTTGAGGCTGGGGAGATGACCCAGAGGCTAAGAGAGTGAGCGGTTCTTGGAGAAGACCGAAGTTTGGTTTCTAGCCCCCACAATGGGTAGTTTACAACGGCCAGTAGCTACAGTGCTGGAGATCTGATGATGCCCACAGCAGGCCTGCTCTTGGGTACCAACCCACACACAGATCCGTCCATGCATACACACTTGAATTCTTTTCAATAAAGTCTTTGAGGTCTATTTATTTTTATGTGTACAAGTGTTTTGTCTGCATGTATATATGTGCACTACATGCATACCTGATGCCTGCAGAAGCCAGAAGAGGCAATCAGGCCGCCTGTCATTGGAGTTACAAATGGTTGTGAGTGGCGGTATGGAGCCTGGGAACCCAGGCTGGTGCATGAGCAGCAGATGCTCTTAACTGCTGAGCCATCTTTCTGGCCCTAAAAATAAAATAATATTTATTTATTTATTTGTTTGTTTGTTTGTTTATTTATTTATTTATTTGGCATATATGAGTGCTCTGTCTTCATGCACACCAGAAAGGGAGTCATCCCAATTCAGAGGGTTGTGAGGCACCACGTGATTTCTGGGAATTGAACTCAGGACCTCTGGAAGAACAGCCAGTGAGTGCTCTTAACCACTGAGCCATCTCTCCAGCCCCCACAAAATAATTTTGTAACAAAGAAAATAAATGTTTAGTGTCTGCTGACTGTTTAAGTGTGTTGTCTACCCTGGAGTCTGGTTGATAGACCGGGTGTTGCTGTCACAAAACACCATGACCCACACAACTTACAGAAGAAAGAGTATAATTGGGCTTATAGTTTCAACAGGTCAGAGTCCATGATGGTGGGCGGAGCAAAGGCGCAGCAGCAGGAACGGCTGAGAGCAAACCACAAGCAGGAAGTAAAGCTAGCCTGAAATTGTGTTAATCTTTTGAAACTTCGCTGGCGGCAAGCGTGGGCACGCCAAAACCTCCTGTCCATCCCCAGGGTACACACTGCCTCCTGCTTATCCGAAGGAGATGCGAGCGCTCACTCGGCTGCCTGGGCCTTACTCTCGCTTTCTTTCGCTGTACCCATGCTTTCGCTGTACCCCCTGGTTTCGCTGTACCCCCGCTTTCACTACCCTCGCTTTCGCTGTAGGCTTCAGCCCTCTGGAAATGTAAGCCCAGTTTTTCTAGTTTATAAGTCATGGTGTTTTTTAGTCACAACAGAAAAGCAATAAAAGTTGCTTTATAGTTAGAAATTAAATTGGCTGCATTCAAATTCTTTGTAACTGATATGTATTTAAGGGTACAATATAATGTGCGATGTATACTCGCACAGTACGCAGGTTAAATAGAGCATAGGCACCGTCTCACGGTGATTTTTATGTTGAAGGCACTAAACATGTACTCCAAGAATTTTGTGACTTAAGATATAGATAGTATAGTGGGTCCTCGAAACAAACCAAAGCCCTGAAAATAGAAGACACTTGCTGCCAAACCTGACCAGAATGTCTTTGGTTATCCACCATTCTGCTGGAGAGGAGGACCAGCTTCAAAAATTGAGCTCTGCTGATTATAGCTGTCTCCTAGAGGCACTGCCAATGCCTGACAAATACCGAGGAGGATGCTCTCAGCCAACCATTGGACTGAGTACAAGATCCCCAATGGAGGAGCTATAGAAATGACCGAAGGAGCTGAAGGAGCTGAAGGGGTTTGCAGCCCCAGGGGAAGAACAACAATATGAACCAACCAGAACCCCCAGAGCGCCTAGGGACAAAACCACCAACCAAGGAGTACACATGGAGGGACCCATGGCTCCAGCTGCATATGTAGCAGAGGATGGCCTTGTTGGACATCAAAGGGAGGAGATGCCATTTGTCCTGAGAAGGCCCGATGCCCCAGTATATGGGAATGCCAGGACAGGGAAGCAGGAGTAGGAGTGGGTGGGTTGGTGAGCGGGGGGAGGGAGGATGGGATAGGGGGTTTTCATAGGGAAAACCAGGAAAGGGGACAACACTTGAAATGTAAATAAAGAAAATTTCTAATACAAAAAACTGGGCTCTGTTCTCTACACACACGTCATGGCAAGGGGGCATGTGCATGTACACACACACACACACACACACACACACACAGCATTTTTAAATGTATTTACAAAGAACTACCATGTGGCCCAGCAGTCTGTCACTGGGTATATATCTAGTAGGCTGACAGAAAACCTGATGCCAGGAGCAAGTTACTTCTTTTGGAATCACTGGTCACTGGAGTCCCAAAAGCGCCACACCCCACACACACACTTTACAAGCGGGTATTGGTGCTCATGGCTACCCCTCCAGTCTTGGTGGTAAGACCCAGTTGCTGGCGACGCCGTATGCTCGAGTCATAGGACATGAAGAAACTGAGCCGGCACCACTGGCCTGGAAGCTTCTTCATCTCTACTGAGTAGCTTTCATAGGAAGGTGCTAAGCATGCTACCGGTGGGCTGAGGGAGTTATAACTAAGGGTGCGTGCGTGTGTNGTGTGTGAGAGAGAGAGAGAGAGAGAGAGAGAGAGAGAGAGAGAGAGAGAGAGAGAAAGGGGGGCAAAATGACACCATGAGTTCAAAGAGAAGAGGGAAATGATGCAATCACCCTAACTTTTAAAAGTAATCCTCCCTCTCTCTCTCCCCATAAGTCTTCGCCCTTTACAATACCTCTAGCAGCCTTCCACGTTTGAGTTACAGCCCCAGGCCTTAAAAGCCAGAGACTTTTGGCTCTAGGTGTGCTTGCTACCCCTCTAGGGTCCAACCGCCAGGTTTCCCAGGGCACAGCCTGGCCTCTGCAGCCTGTGAAACCCTCTGCTCTTAAGTAWCAGCAGCAGCAGTCAGCAGCAGTTAGTGCCTGCTGTAGTAGAGTCCTCCAGAACTTCCCAGTGAGACTCTCCACTCCTACCCTACAGTGACCATGAAATTATAACTCTGAAGAAGACCTGAGGGGCGGACAGCTCCGGTGACCTCAGAGCTTCTATTTTTCACTTTTCATAGCCTTCCAACCCTGGCTTTCCACCTCTGCCTTCCGCCACTGCCCTTCCCCCTATCACTCACCACTGAGCATCAGGAGCTGCTGGTGGTGGCTCTCCTGGGCCTTCCGCTGTCCTCTGCCATGCCCGTCTGTGTCCGCTGTTGTTTCCAGCTAAGCTTGCCTGTACCCATGATAAAGATCACATGCAGGCAAGAAAGAAAAGACCATTCGGGGAATCCTTTTTATTAGACCTAATGTTGCAATAATACTGTGGACACAACATGAAAGGCAGCTGAACTATCAATTTATATAGCCCGGAGAAAGACGTGGTAAGGATGCATCATGTAAGTGAAGAATTGTATTTGCACTGGTCACAGCACAGCCTCCGGTTCCACGACACTGGCGTCTTACGGCTTCCCCTCCGGCCTTAAATGAGAAGAGCTTCCAAGTCATCGAACAGTCGCCAAAGCCTATCTTGCTTGAGATACTGTCTTCCAAAGCTGGCAAGAGCTGTCTGCAGTAGTGGTCACGGCTGGAGCAAGGCCTTCTGGATCCGGAGTCTTTGCTTCACTTGCCAGTGTGGTGTGTCGCGGGGCTTTTAAATGTACAGAGCAGGGTGCTGTTTAATATCCTCCCAGATCCAAGCTACCAAGCTTAGGTGAAGGGTCTGTGGGATAGACTCTATCCATTGCTACTCAAAGGTCTCACCAACCCACTCTTGGGAGTTTTGCTCACTCAAAAACTAACATTTTCAACAGTATTTAACAATGCCCCATCCCGCCCCAGCACTGTAGGTCGCTTAGTGTCTGTCTCAGCTCTAGCTAGTGGTAACCTAATCATCCCTGCAACAGGGCAAGGAGTTCTGCCCAGCACTTAAGATAAGCAGCCAGCGTACCAATATTTGCCATAGGAGGCGGTATTTACGGTAACGGCAGCAGACTGCGCGGCGGCATTTACGGTAACGGGGGGCCGGGCTGGCCAAGGCCGGGCAGTTTGGTCAGCTCCGCCTGCTCGCGGCGCTCTCAGGTGCGAGCCTGCGCCTGGGACATTCGGAGGATGCACAATGGCCCCTCGGGGCAGTGAGGGACGGCGGTCCCCAGGCCGAAGTCACCGCAGCCACGCCCCGCAGCCGGCGCCCCGGGGTCCTAGTGCAGCGCTGCCTCCCGCGTCGGCGGGAGCCCCGGTCTGACCCACAGGGACTTGCCCGCTCCCCTAGCCCAGTGCCCCGATGGGCCTGTGCTACAGCCTACGGCCGCTGCTCTTCGGGAGCTCGGGGGACACCCCCTGTGCGGCCTCGGAGCCGTGCGCGGTGGACGCTCAGCCCAGCGCCGCCCCGGCCCCTGCCCCAATCCCAGCCCCGGCTCCGGTGGGGACCCTTCTCCGGCGTGGCAGCGGCCGGATCCTCGCGAATGCGCGGCCGCCAGGCGAGCTGCAGAGCCGCCGGCGACAGGAGCAGCTGCGAGCCGAGGAGCGCGAGGCGGCTAAAGAGGCGAGGAAAGTAAGCCGGGGCATCGACCGCATGCTGCGCGAGCAGAAGCGCGACCTGCAGCAGACGCACCGGCTCCTGCTGCTCGGTAGGTTCACACCGGTGGGCGCGGGAGATGGGGGGGTGGGGTTCGGGCGGGACCCTGCCCTGGGGAATGTCAGGCGCGGACACTGCAGACAGAACGACTTTCAGCCTGACATTTAAATGGCTTCGTCGCCAGAACGCTCCTGGGTGATTTCGCTCTCTTTCATGCCTTGTGACCGAGGGCCAGTAGCTCACCGATTACTAATTRATGTGCCTCTTCTGGGAAATTTCCGCCCTTGATCCATTGATTTCCGCAGCGTGAACTCCACCGGGACGTCTCATCCTAGCCCTCTATTTCCTGCCACAGTCCAGGCAGCTTAGTTTGTTCTAAGAGTGCCAATGATAGGAGACTTAGAAAGCCTTTTAGTAGACCACAAGGCTTTTATTGAAAGCACAGTCTGAGAACAGAACTGGTGGGGTAGATGTCGGGTGCTGGCTGCTGAGAAGCAGCATCCTTGGCCACCTAGTGTTGTAAGTCTTACTGGTGCTGTGGGGGTGTTTGCTCTTCTCAGAACCGGCACGTGAGAGTGGCGTGGCCTGTCTGTTCCCACCCTGTGCCCCGCCCCCAGCCTCACTCTTCCCTCCCAACTGTAATAAAGTGGACATAAACCTGCCAGCACTTGGAGATCCGCTGGTATTTTTCAGAGTCTAGCACAAGTGTGCTCTTATTAACTAACAACTAGGAAACATTTTCTGTACAGTCGAGTGTGCGATGAAAGGGAGAAATAGGTCATGAATTCCTTGTGTCTGTGTACACAGTGTGTCTGCGCACAGCAGAGACCAGAGGAGAACATT